>JASTWP010000423.1:0-154089 GCA_030770255.1 Temnothorax ravouxi
ACATGGCTACGTAGTTCAATGTGCACGTTTTGTGCACATAGAGGCGCTCGTGGACGGGGACCACCTAAAACGCGGCCGTGACCACTCTTTCTCATTCTTCTCTCTGCATAAATCAACCAGCAGCACAGATTAATAGACAGATAGCCAAAGGTCCGGGTTGAGACGAGACCAGCATTTCTCACTGGTTTCAGCGCCATACCGTGTAGCGGCCAATGCAGTAACTACGTTCTTAAGATAAAGCGGGTCATTTTCGGACGAAGTCGCTAATAGTCGATAAGTCGCGTCGCTATTTTCTTTACTCTTATAACTATACCTATATACAGTTTCGTTATCATCGTTATATTATCGCTGTGCAGATATAATATATGATAAAAAAGTTGCGCAACGACAATATAATGATAACGAATTGTTGTTAATAGTTATAAAATCAGAGTGCACTGATCTCTAAGCCGAGAACTCCGCATGACGTGTTAGAGAGAAGTTATATTATTGTAATCAAAATTTTGTTAGAACTTTCAGCTCTTAAAAGAAATTTGTTATGTCAATTGTAGTTAAAAAGATATTGATGATTAACATATAGAGTCTATTGCATCAAAGTTGCGACTTACATAGACCATTATTTAAGATTCGAAACTATGAAATTTTTTTTGTTATTCAAACTTAAGAGTTTTTCAAGTTGCTAAATATTAATCTGATGTTAAATTCTTATTGATAAATTTTAAATGTGGGAGCCATATAGCGGCCGGATGTCAAAAGTATCATTGATAAAATTGATCTCGAATTGTGTAAGATACGGATGTAAAAATTCTATCATTTTTATTTTTAATATCCGCTATTTTCAATTAACTTTGCCATCTGATTAATATTGCGGTTATTTAAAAAAAATCTTTAATTTCGATTATATAATTAAAAAATAATTTACAAATTCTGAATAGTATCTATATGTATGTATATAGTTGTAACTTTTTGACGCAATAGATTCTGTGTTAATTCGGTGTTAATAATAATCGTGCATCAATTATATGTTTTTAATCATAAATGACATAAGAAATTTCTTTTAAGAACAAATAAAGGATATATATTTTAATTTGCGGTGCTTCTTTAATATTCAATTTCAATTCAATTCAATTTTTATTTCTCTCCCTCCCACGGTTGAAAAGGCGTTTTTTTTTTCAAGAAAACGTTCCCAAAAACCTTTACAATTATAATTATACATTCAGTCATTATCTGATACCTTTTACATGGCGTTTTACAGGGACGTGCCCAACCCTTTACATATTTTAATTCTATTCGAAACCTGACCTTTGGGCGACCTTACACCACTACTATTACCCCCCCTTCTAATGTCTTCCCTCCGTCCCCTCCTCCTGGTCCGCTTCATGCGATGCTTCTTTAATAAACTTATTCAATTAATTATATTTAATATTTATACCGTGTAGGAAAATTTTATGTTTGTATATCAATTAAAATTTCAAATAAACTTTTATGTAATTTCTCTGGTAATAAAATTAATATTTTCATCAAGTTAAACTGCCAAATACGGCCAGCCTGAACTTTGTTTACCTATATACATATATAATATAGTAACAATTTTTCGTGTGAATTTTAAAAGTATATTCTTTTGCTTCGTCAACTACACGCGCCGTACTTTCAATATTGAAACGCAGTCTGAAACTGAAACGTACAATCACATAATTAAATTGCTAATCAATTTAACAATACCGATACTATACCCATCTCTACACACACTGCAAAAAATGTTACGAAAATATTTTTAATTTATCTATATATATAAAATTGTATGTATGTCTGTTCTTTATATACTCTTAAACTATTTGACCGAATTTTTACCAAAAGTATATAAAATAGGGGTAGAATTTTCCGAGGAGTGCTATAGAGTGTATAGTTTTTCGTTACCGATATTTTTGGGAATCGGTATCCGAACTGATAAAGGAATTTTTTTCGATTAAGGATATTAAAACACAAATATAAAGTCGTTTGAAGAAAAACGACTCCCGGGCGAAGCCCGGGTAACCAGCTAGTAGTTTATAAAATTATTGATTATAATTTTTATTTTTATTTACATTTTAATTAATATATCTAATATTTTTAATTTCAGTTTATAAAATTAATTTTTATTTTATTATTAATTTCTTAAATTTTAATTTATTAATTTAATCAAGAAATATATTTTTCACATATCGACTGATATCTTTCGGGAGGTCGTATCTTACACAATTCGAGATTGATTTTACACAATTTCCGTTTTTTCTGCTTAAACGCTCAGTCAGGCAACCTCGAAGCTAAGTGTCTACATCCTATCTTGAAATAGATTACCAAAAATAAATTATAGTTGTCAAAATTTTCTCGTATTTTCTCGTATTTGATACTCGATAGATACGACTTTGCACTTCAAAATTATAATCAAATGAACAAGATACGACATATTTATTTTTAAATGACAATAATAAATGTTATTTAAAAATAAATATGTCGTATCTTGTTCATTTGATTACAATTTTGAAGTGCAAAGTCGTATCTATAAAAATTGCGTTTTTGCGTTTGTTTCCCACGAATAATATCAAATTAAACAATAAAGCTGTATTTTAATTCCAAATCACTATACTTTTGAACAGTAAAGCAAACTATCTTGTTTGTTGCTTATCAACAAAACAAAAATTTACGAATCCTGTAAAGTGACAGTTTTTGAGATACGATCTCCCGAAAGATATCAGTCGATATATGATAGAAACAATAAAAAATATGAACAAGAAAAGATTTTGTCATCGTTGAAATGGAATTCGAACTTGTGAAGATCTATAAACGACAAAACATTTATGTTATTAAGTTATTGATTATTTTTACTGCCCAATCTATTATTGTAAGTATATGCAAAAGTTAAGTAAAAAAACAAAACAAATGTAATGTGTTAAACATATTTTAATGTATGTTGCTTTTTACTATTATATTAAGTGTTATTTGCAATTGGGAACAAAGTTCTTTGGAAGTTTTAAACATTATCGCAGGTGATGACCATTACATGATTTATCGGGAAGATAAGTATAGGAAAATTTTTAAATTTTATAAAATATTTATTGTTATTTTATAGTAAAACATTACATTTACATTCTCTCACTTTATGAGATTTTACATTATTTTATATCACGTTTCACTTTATTGATAATTGGATTTGCCACAAAGAACCCCTGTCTATTTTAGGACCCTCGCGTCTAACAACGAGACTTTGCTAAAATAAAAAATTATTGTTAGAGGATCAGAATATTCTACAGACATAATCCTCTAAGTCGACATTGTTTAGAGATATATACACTAGGCTCTCTAAAACATTAGAAAAATATACTATATAGCATTCTTTCATTCAATTTCTCGGCATCCAGGACATTTCTCCGTGGTGATAGATGGTGGTAATGAATACAATCAATTATTTTGAATATCCCTGACTCACATCCAAAAACTTGCAATTAGCTGAATCAGTAGTAACAAATTTATTTGTATAAAGTACTTTAATTGATATATTAAAATAGTTTATTATCCGTAATCACAGGGAGATGCCTAGGACGTCGAAAAATCGAATAAAACAAAGCCATTTCGTACATTTTTTTAATTTTTCAAAGAGTGTATCTCTAAACGGTATTAACTTACAATAAAGGATTATGTTTATACAGAAATATTTTGATCCTCTAACAATAACCTTTCATTTTAAGTCTCGTTACTAGAAGCGAGGCATAAAACCTTTATAAAAATGGTCAAAGTTCTTTGTAAGTGAATGAGTTTAATGCCAAATTGACAACAATTTGCTATTAATTTACATACTGGATTATAAACACGCTGCTGTATTACAGACGGGTTACAATCATATATCTACCCATTAGAGAATAGATATTTTGTACCTACTCTAAACGGTAAGATATATTTGCACCCATGTGCACATATAGGTAGCAATTTACTCCATTTGTACGAATTCTTGTATATGAACACAGTGCACAAGATGACACTAATTCAAATAGATGAGCGAGCGTATATTTTATTTGCATGGCACATTATAAACAGCGCTAAGCGCAGAATGCATTTTGACAGTAGTCACTGCGGCGAGCGCAGAATGCATTTAAGAGTTAGTCACTGCGGCGAGCGCAGAAATGGACCTCTATTAAGCTGGACCCTCACCAGCGCAAATCAAGTTCGCACTAGGTAAAAAATTTAGTGCTATATATTGAGGTGCTAATTAAGTGGCCTAGTCCGAATTTTGGTGCTCGAACCGTTTAGGAGAAAATCGTGTAAAAAATGCTTGCTTAATAGCAAGCTGGACCACCCTATATCAGAAAATGGTCCTACATAAAAAACAAGTACACTATAATTTAGTAAATACTAATTAAGTGCTACTTAAGGGGGGAGGGTCAAGTAAACGCTGCCATCTATTTCTCGATTTTTTTTTTAACAGATGGAAAGATTTATTAAATCGGATAGACTACTTACCTGGTGTTCTAGAGAACAAGTACATCATACTATTCATGATTTAAGGTATATTATAAAATTTTTTTTATATTAAAAAATTTTTAAATGGCGGCGCAGCGGCTGTTCTTCTCGGATTTGCGCCGTGCAACGCTCAGGTCGCTCTAATTAACTGAAATAAAAAAACCAAAGTTTTTTTGTTAAAATGCGTTCATATGCTTTGCATAAACCTCAATTTAAAAAAAAATTAAAAATTTAGGACCATTTTGAAGAAAAAGTTAAAGGTACCGTTTTTTTCAAAATGGTCCTAAATTTTTAATTTTTGATTTTTTTTAAATTCAGGTTCATGCAAAGCATATGAACGCATTTTAACAAAAAAACTTTGGTTATTTATTTCAGTTAATTAGAGCGACCTGAGCGCGTTGCACGACGCAAATCCGAGGAGCCGACTTCAAGCACCTGCAGCGCCGCCATTTTGAAATTTTTCGACACAACAAAAATTTTATAATATACCTTAAATCATGAATATTATGATGTACTTTGTTCCGATTTAATAAATATTTCCATCTGTTTAAAAAAAATTCGAGAAAAAACGGTTATTTACTTGACCTTCCCCCCTTAAGTGCTCTAAAATAACGATAAAATATTGACAGATTATAACATTTATTTAAATATACCACTATATATTGAACACGCAGTACCGTCGCGGTCGACATAAACACTTAAAAAACTTGCTGCATGAATATATTCGTTACTAAAATGATCGAAAACATATATTATCAAAATATTCCCAAATCTGAGTTTATTGCTAACAGTAAAAAACAATTACGATAATTAACTTAGACCAGCCACATTGGCGCTGAGTACTACTACGAATTAGTTGCTCGCATGATTATAGTATTAAAATAATTCTCAGACATTGTATTTTAAAAGAATATCACGATTTGAATTTAGTGCTAGCTGCATAGCGTTGAAATTAATTAATTAATCAATGGAGCGCGCGCACAGCGCTCTGTAATTCGTTACAGAATCGTCAAAAAATTAAATTCTCGCGTGATTATGGTGCCGAAATAATCCTGAGAGATTGTACTTTAAGAAAATATCACGATTCGAAGCGCGCCGCCCTCCGGGCCATGCAGGATAAATTAATTAATTTCAACGCTATGCAGCTATAGGCACTAAATTCGAATCGTGATATTTTCTTAAAGTACAATGCCTCAGGATTATTTTGGGACCAAAAACACGGAAACAGCTAATTCTTTGATGATTCTATAACGAATCACAGAGCGCTGCGCGCGCGCTACATAAGTTAATAAATTAATTTCAACGCTATGCAGCTAGCACTAAATTCAAATCGTAATATTTTCTTAAAGTACAATGTCTCGGGATAATTTTGAGAGCATAATTACGCAAGCACCTAAGTCTTTGACGATTCTGCAAATAATTATAACGCTGCGCGCGCGCTTCATAAGTTAATAAATTAATTTCAACGTTATGCAGCTAGCACTAAATTTAAATCGTGATATTTTCTTAAAGTACAATGCCTCAGGATTATTTTGGGACCAAAAACACGCAAGCAGCTAATTCTTTGACGATGCAGTAACGAACTTTAGAGCGCGGCGCGCGCGCTTCGCGGATAAACTAATTAATTTCAACGCTATGCAGCTAGCACTAAATTCAAATCGTGATATTCTTTTAAAATATAATGTCTGAGAATTATTTTAATACTATAATCATGCGAGCAATTCGTAGACGATCAGGTGACGGAACTTTGTGCTCAGCGCCAACGGCTGGTCTAAAGCAATAAACTCTGATTTGGGAATATTTTGATAATATATGTTTTCGATCATTTTAGTAACGAATATATTTATGCAGCAAATTTTTTTAGTGTTTGTGTCGACCGCGACGGTACTGTGTTCAATATATAGTGGTATACTTAAATAAATGTTATAATCTGTCAATATTTTATCGTTATTTTAGAGCACTTAATTAGCACTAAATTATAGTGTACTTGTTTTTTATGTAGGACCATTTTCTGATATGGGGGGGGGCAGCTTAATGGCAAGCTGAATTCCCCCATTTTTTACGGCTTACGCGATTTCCTGCTAAACGGTTCGAGCACCAAAATTTAGACTAAGGCACTTAATTAGCACCTAAATAGCACTAAATTTTTTACCTAGTGCGAACTTGATTTGCGCTGGTGGGGGGGTCCAGCTTAATAGAGGTTGCATTTTGACAACTAGATCCTAGCTCGGACTTGATGGCGTTCTTATATTAAATTGATTTTAAATCTTAGAGAGTCCTATTACTATATTATTATTACCCTGATGATGGAAATATTTTACTGAATATAATGGAATTTTACTGAAATTCTGTCTCAATTGATGATTTGCTGAAAGTACTATGAAATTGATGATAAATGAAATAAAAGTTATTGAAAAATTACTGAATATATTTTAAAATAAATCATAATTTTCTTTATAAAATTTAATGTAAATACTGTAAAATATAAGAAAAATTAAATTATATTGTTGAAAAATAATAACAAATTTGTTAACATATTAAATATTATGAAAGTTATTGAATTTAACTGAAATTAACTAAAAACTGAAATTTTCATAATATCTATGGAATAATAATGAAAAGGGTTGATAGTAGAATTTCATTATATTTTCAGTCAAATTTTTACACCAGGGATAATTATTAAAATATTAAGAAAGTAAAAACGACCGCTATGATTTAAATCAATAGAGAGGATAAATTTCATAATAAAAATGCTGTAATTATAAATTAATGTTAATCTTATGATGTTAAACTTCCTTTTAATTTATTTCATTTCTCGACGGATTTTTTATGTAACGGGATTATTATGATGAATGACAGTTAATTAGAGGGATTTATTTGATTGATTGAAAAAGTCTCTGTAAAGCACGAAACGTCCCAGTTATTTTGACGGAATATTAAACTATAATATTTAGAATCCTGTTGTTCGGTTATTGGCTCTTGTTTTATCTAAATCTAAGACATACGAGCTTTATCTACTTATATATTTTTTAATTTATACATATTAAAATTATTGCAATATTAAAAAAACCAAATTTTTTACATTATCTCATGACGAAAGAGACCACCACCTTTTCGCAGTTTCCGTTGAGCAACAATATGTACGTAATCTATTCGCAAAAGTGAAATACACAGAACTGTGATTGCAAAAAATTGTCCTTTAATTTTACTATATGTATTTTACAAGACATTTATACTACGTTCACGCGAGCGTTACTTCTGTAGTAACTTTTACGATATATCACTCGTTTACCCGGAGTAAATTATCGTAATAAGTTATTACAAAATCCCGTTTACGCGAAGGGAAATCCCGTTTACGCGAAGGAATTATCGTAAGTTACTACAGAAGTAACGCTCGCGTAAACGTAATAATAGTAACTTGTGCCAATGTCAAATAATTAATGAAATAAAATTGCTTAAAGTTTCCGTGTGCGTAATCTATCGAGCCGGTAGAAGCAATTTTCTAATAGTAAACGTGAACAAGCGAGTAAGACGATCGGCTAGAATGCTGAAGGTCTCAAGTTCGAGTCCTGGTTTTTTTCTAACTCTTTTTGCATATATTTTTATTTTTTTAGGCAAATGAGTTATTATGTAATACATAATATAAACTATAGAAAAATTATTTGACAATCATTAAAATTATTCGCATATTTTCTAAGAACTTTAAGAAAGTTAACGATTTGCTCATAAAAAAATAAGAAATTATTTTCAAATTACAAAATAAGTTTTTTTTTATCATATAATAACAATAATATTGTTCATTAATCCTCGGTCTCGGCTTCATATACATATATATATATACATATATATATATATATATATATATATATATATATAATCAATAAATATCACAAGTAATTAATAAGTACGACAAGACCTATATATGTGCGCGCGCGCGAGCGCGAGCGCCGAGCAAAGAAGCCTAGCACGATTCTCGCCGGCTCGCGGCTGACCGAGCATCGAGCATCTGACATCACTGCGCTGAAATCTGGCATCACTGCAAATTTAGTCCGGATTCGCACCAGGGGCAAAGTCTGTAGGTAAAATCGAGTATATTTAGTCCGGACTCGCACCAGGGGCAAAGTCTGTAATGTGATTTAGCCCGGATTCAAACCTAGGGGCAAAGTCTGTCGGTAAGGGGCAAAGTGTGTTGGTAATCAAGGCACGGAAATGCTGGTCTCGACTTTTGGGGGGCCATTGGCTATATCGATCTGGATTGACGTGGACTCTCGCTGCGCATGCTCCTGCTTTCTTCCATCTTCGCGCCGTCCTGTTTTCGCATTTTCTCTACGCACGAGTTACCATCTGTGGGCTTCAGCACGTGCTATTGCTTGTTACCATCCGCGGCTTGAGCGTTACAGCGTCGACTGCTGCTGCGCATGTGCCTGCCTTGCCGATCCGATCGGCTCTGTGCTGCTGGCACAGATTAATAGACATATGTGAAAGTGAGGTTAGAAAAGAAAAATTCTTTGCCTCAGGATATTCGGGACAGTAGGTAAATTAGGTACATATATAATATATATTGATTCTTATGAATCAAGCTTGAATTCGATGTTTATGGTTGCCCATGACATATGGTTGCCCAGGTTGCCGATGACGAGGTCCAGATAGTGCGCTTCATAGTTTTCGGTGTCCAGGTGTAATAATACGTTGAATTCGATGTCAATGTGTCCCAGGTTGCCGATGACGAGGTCCATATAATGCGCTCCGTAGTTTTTGGTGTCTACGTGTATTAATACCTTGAAATTGATGTCTAGGTGTCCCAGGTTGCTGATGGATGACGAGGTCCAGATAGCGTGCTACGTAGTTTTTGGTGTCTAGGTGTAATAATACCTCGAATTCGATGTCTACGTGTCCCAGGTTGCCGATGACGAGGTTCACATAGTGCTAGTTTTTGGTGTCTAAGTGTATTAATAAATTTAAATCCAAATGCAGGACACGTAGATATCGAATTCGAGGTATGTACACGTAAACACCGAAAACTACGGAGCGCACTATGTGGAACTCGTCATCGGCAACGTGGGACACCTAGACATCGAATTCAACGTATTATTACACCTGGACACCGAAAACTATGGAGCGCGCACTATCTGGAACCCGTCATCGGCAACCTGGAACACGTGGACATCGAATTCAAGGTATTAATACACCTGGACACCGAAAACTATGGAGCGCACTATCTGGACCTCTTTATCGGCAACCTGGGACACCTACTCATCGAATTCAAGCTTGATTCATAAGAATTGACTTAAAAATTCCCTAGCGGCAGAATTAAAATTATGTCGTGACATAATAAAAATTCGCTGAATTAAAATTATGTCTAGACATAATAAAAATTGGACGAATAATAGTAACCTTTCGAAAGTAGAGGTTTTAAGCTTGAAATTTAAATTTTATTCATTTTTAACAAAGTTACAGCTGCTCGAATTTTGCTTATTTTTAAAGATAAATTTAGTGTTCCTTCAATTTTTGTGAGAAATGTATAATTTACTTTTACTTAAATATTAATAATTTTTATGTATTTGTTGTTATTGCTAATTAAAAAATAAACAATAAAAATGTTTTGCAGATTCTTGCTTAACACTACAAAATAGGTGATATCAGTACAAAATTACCTTTTTCAAAAAAGGTAAAAAAAAGTGCCAAGTACACGCAATGTATTTTGTAAATTCAAAAATCTAAGTGGTTTATATCTTTTTCACAAAAATATATTATCTAACTTAACTCAAGTGACATGTATTAAAAAAAAAAGATGTGAAATCTTTAATTTCTTCTAACGTAAGTGGTAGCTTCATATCTTTTTCACAAAATTATATTACCTAACTTAACTCAAGTGACATGTATTTCAAAAAAAAAGATGTGAAATCTTTAAATTAAATTGCGCCAATTGTAAAGAGAATATGTATATTGCTTTGAAAGATAATTGTTATGCAACTACTTTAAAGAAATAAAACTCAAGTGGTATCTTCGTATTTCTATTCAAGGGTCTTCCTATTCTAAACCCAAGTGATAATAGCTTCTTAATTCTCTTTAACAAATTTTTAATATTACAAAGAATTATTTTAATTACAAAGAATTAAAGAAGTAACGGTACAAAATAAAAATATTTAATTAAAACAAAATAAATAATTTTTTCTTGTAAAAAAACTTGGCGCTGCTAGACTTTGCAATTTAAACATTAGTACTAAGATTTTTGATTGAATAAAAAACAATAAACATAATTTAGGGAAGAATGCGACAGGAGTAAAAAAGCAGCGCCAAGTTTTTTTACTAGAAAAATTTATTTATTTTGTTTTAATTAAATATTTTTATTTTGTACCGTTACTTCTTTAATTCTTTGTAATTAAAATGATTCTTTGTAATATTAAAAATTTGTTAAAGAGAATTAAGAAGCTATTATCACTTGGGTTTAGAATAGGAAGACCCTTGAATAGAAATACGAAGATACCACTTGAGTTTTATTTCTTTAAAGTAGTTGCATAACAATTATCTTTCAAAGCAATATACATATTCTCTTTACAATTGGCGCAATTTAATTTAAAGATTTCACATCTTTTTTTTTAAATACATGTCACTTGAGTTAAGTTAGGTAATATAATTTTGTGAAAAAGATATGAAGCTACCACTTACCTTAGAAGAAATTAAAGATTTAACATCTTTTTTTTTTAATACATGTCACTTGAGTTAAGTTAGATAATATATTTTTGTGAAAAAGATATAAACCACTTAGATTTTTGAATTTACAAAATACATTGCGTGTACTTGGCACTTTTTTTTACCTTTTTTGAAAAAGGTAATTTTGTACTGTACTTATGTACGCGTATGTGTACATACATAACGCATCCATATTAAATGGAACAAAATAAGCATCTTTCAGACTTGCTTCACTAGTCAGGTATGGAACAAATCATTGTACAAGGATATATATCACAGTGTTGGTACAGGAATATAAAGGCAAGAACTGAAGTCGTTACAATATTTAAAAAAAACTCACAGAATTAACAGTTGATGTGCAGACATCTAAACCATTGTATCCGAGCTGTATTGTAGCGGAGCTTATCTCTATTTGTAATGGATCTGCTCCAATCTTTTCATTCTCTATTTGAACTATTTCAGGCACATTTCCATCATTGCAGCAGATTGGTCGACATATATATGTGTGATCATTATCACATGACGAACGTAATTTTTTCTTCTTAACCTTTAACATTATGTTAAAAATGTCATAAAATTACAATATTTCATTAATTGACTACAAATGTTTTATAAAAAGTTAATTACAAAAATGCTTACAAGTATTCTTAATAAATTGAGAAATATTCGAAAAGTTAAATAAGTAATTTTATTAATATAATAAACTTACAGATAATTGTGCAGCAATATTACTTCTGTCCTGTAATGGTATTGAATATGTATGTTCATTAAATGGCTTCGATGGGAGACTATCGTTAAAAACTGAAGGAATTGCTCCGATTTTCAGTTTCCTCTTACCATCTTCTCTAACACGCTCCCAAGATAACCTGTCAAAATGCTCCTGAAAAAAATATGCATGCTATCAGTAAATGACTTCGCTATATATGTATATGTATATATTTGCTACACTGCAGCTTACAGAGCACACAAACAATGGATCCTTAGGCTCCCAAGTACAAGATCCATTAATATTCCTGATACTGTTAATCCATCTAGCTTTCTGTCCTTCATTTCTAGGAAAACGATGAAACATAAGAGTTTCGTTGTTTGTTCTCGTCTCCTACCTTCCGTCCCTTACTTTTATAAATATTTGTACATGTATGTACACAGCACTTTATCCTGAAGAGGAAAAAAGAATGTTTCTCATAAAAAAACAATAAAGTTTAATATTCCTTTCAATAAGTAGAATAATTTATATTTAATAAAGATTTATATACATGAGAGTACTTACGTCATAATTAATAGGAGAATACGCAGAAAAACGACCGGATAGAGCACATTCCGCTCGAGAAAGCACAGGCTCACGTAGACCTTCTCAAACCATATGATCCTCACCGGCTCTCGTACCTCGAATTGCGTGTGCTCATGACTACGTAGTACCGGTCTCAAAAGGCACAGCCAAGGCAGCTGCTTGCGCAGCTGCGGCAGGATGTAGTACAGGACAAAGCCCAGGCAACTCACGATACTCCACAGTACCGGATTGAGCTCCGGTTGCAGAGCGGTGAACACCGTTGTACGATGAATTCCGAAAGACAGGGTGCCGATCACCGCGCACACGATTAGATCGTTCTTCAGTCTGGCGTTCACTGTCGAGCGTAACTTCTCCGACAAAGGATCCACCAGCTCAGTATCTGACATTTGCTCGCCCACCTTGATCTTTACGTCTTTCTTCCTACCGGATGTCTTGCTCTTGGTCTCCTTGGAACTCGCGGCCACGTTATCAGGCTGTGACGACGACGTGTTTTCTATGATTTTGGCTTCTTTCTCTTTCGTGTACCTGTTTCCTATCTCTGGTGGCCTCAAATTTGTCTTGAGGATGTCCTATATCACGGTAGGATCCGAAGAATCAGGGCCTCAGGGGCCTTTCACAGAACCGTAATGTCTCGCGCTGTCTCACGTGCAGCAGGACTCTAACGTGCATTAACCTTACTTTTAACCATAAGGGAGAAACAAAATGGCGCTGGATCACGTGATTTAGTTAGCCAATCAGACCATTCCCTTCAATGTCGCTTCTTTATTATCTAGGACTCTACAATAAACGACCAACTTTTTTGTCAGTCAATTTGCAAATAGTCATAGAATATATCAAAGAATTATGGTGCAAAATGAAGCACACCTAAATAAACGTATATTCACAGTTTCAAAAAAATCTAGAGAAAATCAATTTTCCGGAGAGCGTCCTTAAACTACACACAGAAATTTTTTTATGTAAAAATAATGAAATGAGCAGTAGCTGGTTGAAGTTGCCTCCTCATAAAACGCTCCGGGAATCGCAAAGACCGCTCTAATAGTAGGGGAGCTAGCTCCATTTTTTCGTGATTATTTCGGTACTCATGAAACTTTTTGTGGTGATTCAGAATGTTATTCAATGATCAAAGCTCCGGGGACTGACAAAAAAGTGGGTCGCTTGTGGGTGTAGGGCTGCCCAAAAATGACATTTTTTCAAGTCATTTCGGTATGTCAGTCATTTTGCAGCATAATTCTTTGATATATTCTATGATTATTAGCATAATTGACTGACAAAAAAGTGGGTCTCAAAACCCTCATAAAATATTGTAAATTCCACAGTTTGCGACTTATGAATTTTTTCCTTCTTTGAATTCACCATTGATGGTCATCAGAACTTATTTGAATTCTTATTGTCTTTTTATTACTCAAATAAATAATTAAAAGTACATCGTAAACTGAAGCCAATATCTTTTTTTATGGTCATTTATTATATAATCAAAACAGAAACTGTAATGAAAAATAGCATTAAAACATCATCATAAAAAATAAATAAATAACCTAGGAATCTTTTTCTTTTTCTTCTTTATCACAATCATTTAAATCATCTTCATCCTCAGAAAGGTCGTCACTCGATCCTGTAACATTATTTAAAAATCATAATATAATTGTTTGACTACTGATTCTTTTCTCTTTCGAAGAAAAAAAATCACGCATACCTAGTTCATCTTCCTCATTGCTATCGTCTGACGGAAATGGCTGGATAGAAAATAATGGAAAATGGCTGGATAGAAAATAATGGAAAATATGAATTTGTCTGGTTTGAAGGCAATCTGCTTCCAACACTTATCAACGACATCGTTATTCAGCCGTCAGACGATAGCAATGAGGAAGGTGAACTAGGTATGCGTGATTTTTTTTCTTCGAAAGAGAAAAGAATCAGTAGTCAAACAATTATATTATGATTTTTAAATAATGTTACAGAATCGAGTGACGACCTTTCTGAGGATGAAGATGATTTAAATGATTGTGATAAAGAAGAAAAAGAAAAAGATTCCTAGGTTATTTATTTATTTTTTATGATGATGTTTTAATGCTATTTTTCATTACAGTTTCTGTTTTGATTATATAATAAATGACCATAAAAAAAAGATATTGGCTTCAGTTTACGATGTACTTTTAATTATTTATTTGAGTAATGAAAAGACAATAAGAATTAAAATAAGTTCTGATGACCATCAATGGTGAATTCAAAGAAGGAAAAAATTCATAAGTCGCAAACTGTGGAATTTACAATATTTTATGAGGGTTTTGAGACCCACTTTTTTGTCAGTCAATTATGCTAATAGTCATAGAATATATCAAAGAATTATGCTGCAAAATGACTGACATACCGAAATGACTTGAAAAAATGTCATTTTTGGGCAGCCCTACACCCACAAGCGACCCACTTTTTTGTCAGTCAATTTGCAAATAGTCATAGAATATATCAAAGAATTATGGTGCAAAATGACTGACATACCGAAATAACTTAAAAAAAATTTTTTTGCACAAGTGAGTGGCTATATCATCCAAAGCGACCCACTTTTTTGTCAGTCCCCGGAGCTTTGATCATTGAATAACATTCTGAATCACCACAAAAAGTTTCATGAGTACCGAAATAATCACGAAAAAATGGAGCTAGCTTCCCTACTATAATCATCTAAAATCAAAATTCTGGGACATCAATTTATGAAAAAACGCTCAGCATAAACCTATTTAAGAAAAAAAAATTTAAAATAAAAAAATGACATTTAAAAAAATAGAAAAATTGTTTTTTTAATTGCAACAATTTAAAAATTTTTTTATTTGTAATTAAAAAAAATTAAAAAAAAATTAATTAAAAAAAATTTTTTAAATATGTAAATAATTCCAACGGCACTTTTTATCTATATCAATTGATTTAACAATGTTCCAAGTACATCTGGAAATTTTTTCAAGTTGATCGCAGTTGTCAATTTAAAATGGTGGACGATCAAAGTGTGTGTAGGGTCAGACTGACCCAGAGTGTTCTTTTAAAAAAAACGACAAAAAAATTAATTTTTTTTATTTTTAATATTTCTGGCTAAAAATTTTTCTGGCAAAAAAAAAACAGGGTCAAATTGACCTTGTGTGTTCTCCGAGGGTTAAATTGGCTAAAAGCCTAGTGTCAAGTTTGCCCCGATCTCCCCTACCGTGTATGTACACACATATCTAGTAAAATATATAGGAAAAGGTTTTAGTAAATCATAGTCGTTCGTAGTAATGAAAATAATATATTTTTCTATAAGCGTTTGCTCTGCTAATTACAAAAATAGCATTGTCGATCATTAGGAATGTATACATTGCAAATCGTGAAATGTTGAGAAAACGGGCGACCCAACAATTTTCTAATCGATATTTCTCATTCACTTTTTAACGACCTTTAAACTTTAAAACTATCTCTTTTAGTCTCCTAATATAAAACACCCTTTTCACTTTACAAAGTGATATTTTGCTTAAAGCACGATGCTGATACAGTTTAAATATGTGCTAATTAAAAAGTAGATATGACTTATGGCGATTAATTTGTACATGCGATATTTTTTACACTTTCATGTACATATTTGCAATAAAAAATCACGCAAAAATTGTGAAGGATTATCTAAAATAATAATAATAATTATAATTATAATAAAAATCTACACCTTGTAAAAAATAGTCTAAAATAATTGCTTTGCGACAAAACTAAAAGTGTAAGAAGATGCGGCTAGGAAAAACAAAGCTTAACTCTTAAAGGCTACATAGTCCATATATAAACCTCACATATGGACCTTTGATTGCGTATAAAGCTGGATTTAATCAACCAAATCTTAAAGAATTATATATTAAATAGGGATAGAAAAGACTACAAAATACAATAGAATTAGAAAAATTGCCAATAATTAATATTAAATTGTTCAAAAACATTAATTTTTGAAGAGTTTCAAGTGGTTGAGACTTAAGATGTAACCTTTATAAAAGAGTTAATATTATTACCATATTATATTTAAGATTAGATATACATAATTACCCAATTTAAATTCAATGCGATTATATCGAATGAGATATTTAATTTATATTATACAAGATTCAAAATTTCTTTGTATTAAATGTAACACATATTTGCACAATTTGTCCATATGGGGTGTCTGACAAGTTACTGATTAATCCAAAGGGGAAAGTAGATTGGATCAAACTGAAAAGAAAAGTCGTGTATCATTTGCAAAATTCGCAATAGTTATTGAGTGATTAATTAAACCGTCTGAGCAAATGAACGCATCATAAGCGATAGGTCAGACTTGGTAAGCATGTAAAATGATTTAGTTATTAGATCTTTTAGCAAGGTATCATCTGATAGAAAGAGATGAACCATAGTTTTTTGTGTGCGGTCGTGTCACGCGTTCGCGTATCATATTTGTTCGCCACTCGCTGCGTGACTCCACCTCTTACAATCAGATGATGCTCATCCTGCTAAGAGATTTAACTAAAACATTTTACATGCCTACCAGTCCGGTCTACTGCTTCTCATACGCTCAGACGTTTTAAGGGGAGATATACACTTAGCATGGTCGAAAAAATCGATTTTTTTTGCATTTTCTTGAAGCTTGAGGTCTCAAGAATATCTGGTTAAAATTGCAAGTCAATATCTCGATAAATAACGAAGTTACAGCCGAGAGAGTGAACCGTCTCCGAGAGCGCGCCGTGCCGCCTGTTTTGTGGCCGAGCCGAGAGGCAAGCGACCCTTCGAAGAGAGCGTGTCTAAACCTGTTTACGATTCTATTGTGTTTTTGGGCGTGCTCGGGTCCAGGTATAACGGAAATATCACACCGTTATTCTTTGCCAGAAATTAGACGCGTTTAATCAGTAGCTTGCCGTTCGTGCAACTGCATTACAGTGAGTTTTCGTCTGTGAATACATATTCTGAGGAAAATGAATAACAGATTTAAAGGTTCTCGGAAAGCTCATCAATCCGGATCTTTTCGCAAAAATCGAAGCAAGAAGAAGATACCGCCCAAAAATCGATATACTGCCGAAAAAGTAGAACTTTCCGATGAGAATATTAGTTCCAGTGCCAAAAAATTGAAGACTGATCGTGAGACATCCGCACCAGAAGATCCAAACATCGGGTATCGAATTTTGAATTTTCTGGCAGTGTTTTCTGCCTTATCGGAATGTGTAAAATGCAAAAAGTGTGATAGTGATGTTCGATTCTCAATAGAAAGCACTCGAGGGCTCGGTTTTAAAATTGTAGTTTCGTGTTGATCGTGCAAACCGACTTTCATTCCTTCGTGCCCGTACATCAAGACAGCTTACGAAATAAATACACGATTCTTTTTTGTTATGCGTTTATTGGGGATTGGTTTGCGTGGAGCAATGAAATTTTGTGGCCTCATGGATTTACCGCCTCCGGTTCAACAAACGACGTATGATATGATATAATTGAGAACATTCATTCTGCTGCTTCAAGTATTGTTCAATTGGTGTTAAAACAAGCTGCAAAAAAAGAACAACAGAAAATAACAAAACAAAATTCGAGTGATGATATAAAAAAACTGACCGTTTCAGGAAAGGTACGTGGCGAAAACGTGGTTTTACTTCATTATATGGAGTTGTGGTTCTCATTGGTCACTTGACAGGAAAAGTCGTTGATTTTATTATAAAGTCTGCTTATTGTGCTGAATGTAACTATTGGAATAAACACGTCAATACCGAGCAATATCAGGAATGGAAATCTAATCACGAAGAAAATTGCCAGGCAAATCATGTCGGATCGGCAGGCAAAATGGAAGTAGACGCCATGAAGGAATTATTTTCAAGATCTGTCGAAAAGCATGGAGTTATTTACATTAATTACATCGGGGATGGCGACTCTAAGACGTACACGGGATTAGTGAATGCGAAACCGTATGGTGATGAGATTGAGATTATAAAAAAAGAATGCGTGGGACACGTTCAAAAGCGAATGGGAACCCGTCTTCGCAAATGCAAAAAAAAAATCCTGGAATCGGCGGCAAAAACAAATTAACGGCAAAGTTTATAGACAAACTGAGCATTTACTATGGCTTAGCCATTCGAAGAAACAGTAACTCCAAGGATGACATGAAAAAAGCGATATGGGCAACATTCTACCATTACGGCTCAACAGACAGCAAGCCTGAACATCATTTTTGTCCCGAAGGCCCCGAATCGTGGTGCAAGTGACAACAAGCGAAAGCTAAAGGAGAACTGAAGAATTTCCGTCACGATTATTCAGCATTGCCAAAAACGGTGTTAGATTCCATCAAACCAATTTACAAAAACCTCAGCAATGACAAATTGTTGGAACGCTGTGTTGGCGGATACACATAAAACAGCAATGAGAGCGTCAACCAACTTATTTGGAAGATAACTCCAAAAACGATGCACAGCGGGGCCAAAATCGTTAACATTGCTGCATTTCTTGCAACATGCACGTTCAACAATGGTGTCACGTCATTGTTAGAAATCATGAACGTGTTAGGAATATCGGTCGGATCGGGCGCGCACTTGTACGCTGCGCAAGAAGACGAAACTCGCATAGCGAAAGCCGAGCTGCAAGCGCAAGAACAGACTAAAGAAGGTCGAATACGGCGCCGACAACAAAATTTAGAAAATATGAACATTCCGTTGACTGCTGGAGACTTACACTATGGAGCTGGTATCGATGATTCCATGTAAGTTGACAAATTTCATGATTTATTCATTCCCAAATTTTCAAACGCGTTTTTCTCAAAACCACGTTTTTCAAATCGGTACCCAAAATTTCTCGAAAACCAATGAACCGATTGCCTTGAATTTTTTGTGGTTATTCTATACATCATTATCTAGTACTTGTCATAGGATTTTTTTTTCGTTGCTTAGTTTTTGTTTTATAAGCAAAATAATAACTAATTTTTGGTCGAAAAATCGCTGTTATGTTCAAACGTCCGCCATTTTGTCATAAATCGATATTTTCAAAATCGGCTATGACAAGTACTAGATTATAGTATCTAATTTAATAATCTTTTTGGTTTTTTTGTTTCAGATGATTTTTGAAGAAACGCCAGTGGGTACAGTTTACCCGGATTTTTTTACGGCGCTCCAAAGATTATACCACAACCTCGTCAATTTTTGATTTTTGTAAATAAAAAAAAATTGGACATATTCCTGAATGTGTATACTTTTAGATAGAAAAACTCCCAATCCGAAATTTCAAATAGTTTTCCTTTAAAAAATTCACAAAAATGACCTTTTTTCCGGCCTCTTAGGTGTATATCTCCCCTTAAAGCACTTAATAACTATTGCAAATTTTGCAAAATGGTACATGACTCTTCTTTTCAGTTTGACCCAATCTACCTTCATTTTTCGGTTGATCAGTGACTTGTCTGACATCCTCATCTAGAGTCACTTAGAATAGAAGCATGTTTCGCATTAAATGCACAGCTAAACGTAACTAGATTGCTCATCTTGATTGCATTTTGGATTTATTGGATTGTCAAGAATTTCTTATTATATACCCTTGTTTAACGCAAGATTAAATTGAAATTCGTTCAGCGTAATACATTTTGTATCATTAAATAGCCTCATTCAGCGAAAAGTTTAATGCACATATTTAATACATATCTATTTATAGAATGTAAATTACTTTAGTTGGAGACATAAAAATAATATAATTAAAACGTTACAGAATAATTATATAAGACTCGAGATCCCTTACTGCAACTATATTGTATCATGATGTTTGAAGTAAAAAAAAAATAAATTTTACTTATTGTACCATATATCGAAATAAATTCGTTTCTTCGCATATCACCACGCGTAATAGTATGAATGATAAAATATACTTAACATAACAAAAACTATTTTAATTTAATTATTTAGTAATTATTTAACATATCATTGTATGTAATTTATTATATAATTATATATTATGTATATACATATATATATATATATATAATTTAATTATATAGTAATTATCTAATTTTGTCTAATATATGTCACGCGTGTGCGCGTGTAAAACTCATACCTTACGTTCCCAGAATATTTGGAAAAAAATCTTTATGAATTTATCAAGATTTACAATTTTTAATAATTTGTAAATAAAAAATAATCTCTTCGGCACATCTATAAATTTACTTTATATAAATTATATGCAAACGGAATTCATCTCAATATTAACGTAAGAAAAATTTATACGATTTTTCATTTCTAACATTAAAATCTAAAATGGCAATAAGGGACTCCAGAGAATTTAATAAATATCATTTGTTTTAAAAAGTTAGTTTTATTATAACATATTTTAAAACTATTTCTAACTCTTATAAGGTAAAAGAATTAAAATTGTAAGAATATTAAAACTTGATATTTGCAAGTAAGTATTAACTGGATCTTTTTAAAGTTTATAGTATTCTAAGCTATTATCCAAGTGTCCGATAATATACAGTCTGTAACAGTCATGTGAGCGATCATATTATTGCTTTAAATATAAAATTTTGTATATAGTTCTATTATTGCAACATCTGTCATTGCTTGGCAGCGTTATTCTGAGCCTCTCATTTAGGAATCCATGTCCAAAACGAGTATCATATTGCTCCAATTTTGAATGATATGGGTTAGCCCATACTTGTCGCTTTTTAATGTATTTTGTGATAATAATAGTTTCAACCTTGACTCATAATTTTATATTACGAGAGATCATAAAGATATAATTATTCAAAAATCTAATAATTTTAAAAAATTTTAATTTAAAGGCAATAAAAATAATCGTCTATATGCTCTTGTGTAACAGACTATAAGTGTGAAACCTAGATAGCTAAATATGTTAAAGAGATTTTGGGAAGTGTTTAGTACAAATTGTCTCAGCCAAAAGGCTACAGCATTTAATGCAAGATATACAATATCGTTGATAGAAATATAGCAATTTTTCAATAAAATATAACGGGAGTAGATTAGCAGAAACTCAACAGAATTTGCTTCCAATTTGCCTTTGAACTGCGTTCAAAACCGTTTTAGTAAATTGATTTCTGCAATTTCGATATACCGTATCATATTATATCCGCAAATTCTGCTCAGAACAGCAAGTTTAATGTAGATACAATTCTCGCTCATTTACTATAATTTCCGTTTAATTATGTCTCCAATCTGTTAGTAAACACACTAACAATTTGCTTATGATTAATGAGCAATCATAAAATTAAGTCTATTTAATTTTTCTTTTCCAAAATGCAAATATATGTTTGGTGTGTATATATAAGCACTTAAATATATTTTACAGAGGTTTGCACATTGCAGTATCAACGCGATTAATTTTCGCAACTGATGACGTAGCGTCCGGAGCGATATCTTCTCGTAGATTAGAGATTGCGAACTAGTGACGTAATAGTACACCTTTCGTTTGTGATAAGCAAAAGCACATCAGAATTCTCTATCGCTCACATAAGAAAACAACATCAAATGCGTGCGGTGTCAGTGTGTAACATAATTACAAATGATTAACAAAATATACCTAAACAGTCTATTTGTATATTCAGTTGGTGCTATTGTACCAAAATTTTAATTACCGTAAAAAAATATGTACCTAGTGTTTCTCTATAAATATAAAATGCTAAATTTTAATCAAATTTACAGGTATTAATAAACAAATGTGCCTTTTTATTTGTTCGTTATTATTTTGCATAGTAACAAGTAACGCTCAGAATTTTCTGATGATTGAGCAATTCAAGTACTTAATTCGAATTATAAAATTCAAATAAAAAATTGTTCAGATTATTCAAGTCTGAATATACACTTCAACAATTCGATTCGGAATTAGGTAGAATAGCAACATAAAATAAGACAATATATTTAAAAACCAGGCAAAAATTGATTATTCTTATTTGCTTGGATTTTCTTTGATGTCTCAACTTTGAATATTTGTACTTTATCTACTGTAAATTGCGAGCAAGCAGTTCAGTTATTTCCGTTAAAAGTGTTTGAATTGTTCGTATTTTTGACAGCTCGAGTGTTTCGTTTTGATCTGTTAGAACAATTTAGCCACATGATTCATTCAAGTATGCATGTATAGTATAAGCCCTAGTAATAAGAAACAATAAATTTGCGATATTTTACATTGTATCGTAATCAATACGAATATATTACACGGCAAAGATCGTATTTTTTATATTTATGATACATTTTGTATATTTTTTACTTTATAAATATGACAGCAAGATTAAAAAAATAATTGAAATTCTCTTTTATGCTATATTCTAATATCGTGACAATTTGATTTATCAGTCACATATATTTTGATAAATATTATGAGATCATTATATTATAAAAGTGGCAGTATGCTTAATGAAATGAAAATGGAATTCCAACAACAGTCATTGAATATTTAACGGAGTAATAAATTTGAAATATTTTTTATTGTTCCGTTGTTTGTGTCATCATTGTTATGTGTTATCTCTTGTTTAAAGTCAGTATACCAAAGAAAATTTTTTTAACTTATCTTATTATAAAAAAACTCATGTCCAATATCAAAATTTTAAAAAGTTGTGTCAAAGATAAACGTCAGACATTTAGGTACTTAAAAAGATAGAAATCTTGTTGATATGTATCATATATGTGTGTATAATTTTTATTGAAGTAAGATTAGAAAACCAATTCTAACAAATGTTGCAATTTACATTAATAATCAGTTCTCAAAGCTTATAATTTTATTTATACCCAATTCAACATGATTAATGTTACGTTGCTCGATTTAAATTCTCACTTGATTCCATCCAAAGAAAAATATAGAATTACTTAGGTAAAAGTACGGAAACCCCTAAATTTTACAAAAACTATGCATTTTCGAGAAAAATGTTTCAGACAAAAGTTGTATGGTTTCAAGTAACGCATTACATAACAATATCAGTATGACCTTGAATAGAGTCCTATATTAGTAGAGAAATGCAAACTTTACCCCCACTTTGCTGCCGTCGCCATCTTGTGCTCGCATATTCGTACGATATTAATTTACTACGACTAGAGTCCTATATTAGTAGAGAAACGCAAACTCTACCCCCACTTTGCTGCCGCCGCCATCTTATGATCGTACTCCCTGCTGTCTATTGGTCTATAACCGACCAATCAGAAGGAAGAACAAGTTTACGTCTCTCTACTAATATAGGACTCTAACCTTGAAGAGTGTTGTCAAGGTTACGTAAAAATCACCTTGAAATTTTTAAATAAAAACCCTAATTTTTTATTACTCTTGTAGCTTACCTCAAAAGCTTTTCAAAACACTATAATAAAGTATTCTTATATTAAGTACTTTTCAAGTTATGGAGCTTGGAAGTCACAGTATCGTCGGCATCAGCATTATAACAATAAGGTATACCGCGTAAAGGTTGCACGGTCGGATTTACATTTCTGCGCATGCGTGTGTGCGTGCGTTATGCATGGTGTCATGGAACTTTATAATGTAAAACATTGCATTTCTGCTATTTCTCTTTTTCTGGTGTATTTTTTTGGTGTTTTAGAGTAAATTCTGAAAGTGGCTCTCATTGACTTTCTGACAGTATGCTAATCTTTGATAGAATGCAGACATGGCTCTACGATTCGATTCAGCTGGTAACAAGGCCGCTTCATCTCTTATTCGCTGCCTCAATTCTTGGATGTTTTCAGGTTTTGTTTTGTAAACCTCACTCTTCAGGTAGCCCCAAAGGTAATAATCAAGATGAGTTAGATCTGGTAACCGAGGTGGCCAATGCTCTTCTCCTTCACCTCGGTTCTTTCTTCCTATCCACCTTCGTGGGAAAAGTTCATTTAAAATTCGACGTGGTTCTGCACCAAAATGAGGAGCTCTATCATGCTGAAACCATATTTCTTTGAAGTTATTTGGAAAAACATTTCGTATGGCTGGAATTACTTCATCTAGTAATTTCTCGTATCTCTAAGCATTAAAGTTTTCCTCGAAAAAAAAACCGGCCCTATCAAATAACCATATATCATACCACACCATACATTTACTTTTTGTGGGTATTGCGTGTGAGTTTCCCGCACCTAATTCGGATTTTCATCTAATCAGAAACGAAAATTTTGATTATTAACCTTTCCCGTCAACGTGAACGTCACGTTGCCTCGTCTGTAAGAACAATTTGATAAGGGAAGTTGGGCCAGTCATCTATTCCATCATTCTTACACAGAAGCGTATACGACGCTCATCATCTCCGTCTTGCAATTCTTGAACGTATTGCAATTTGTACGGATGTAATTAATTTTTTCTTTTTCAAAATTCTGTGTGCAGACCTGGGAGCAATATCGTAAGCTTGGGGATTTTCTTGTTGTTTCTCATTGTTAGTTGCAGATGGCCTGCCTGACCTAACGTGACTTTTTACGCCACTAGTTTCTTGAAAACGTCGTATTGTTTTCAAAACAGTGGACTTAATGACGATTCGGATACGTGTCATTAAACAATCGAACGACATCAGTAAACGATCGTTCATCACCACATCCGTGCATCATTATAGGATAGTGATTCTTTCACGCTTCGATAATTTGTTAGCCATTTTTAACCAAACGTTTAATTTTTAATTTATTAATTTGCGAATTAAAAAGACAAAAGTCCTCGACAGAACCAGAGCGCTCTATTCTGAACGCTATCACCCTACCCGCGTGATTATGCGTGAGAAAATATGACATTGAACATCCTGGCGCTTGCGTTTTATACCCTCTTAGAGTGTCGATCCAGAGAGGGTCAGCGCGAGGGGAGGGAGAGGGGAAATGCAATTGGGTCATTGGAGACTCCAATCCCTTTATTAGATCCTCTTAGGAAGGGTCCAATGGGAGCCTCCAATGACGGGTAATCGCCCTCTCCTTCCCCCTCATCCCATAGGATAAAAAGAAAAAACCAAAATGAGGGAGGAGAGGATTGGCTACCTCGGTCTAACTTCTCTTGATTATTACTTTTGGGTAATGCTGATGCTGAAGATACTGTGACTTCCAAGCTCCATAACTTGAAAAGTACTTAATAAAAAAATACTTTATTATAGTGTTTTGAAAAACTTTCAAGGTAAGCTACAAGAATATGTAATAAAAAATTAGAGTTTTTATTCAAAAATTTCAAGGTGATTTTTACGTAACCTTAACAACACTTTTCAAGGTCATACTAATATTGCTATGTAATACGTTACTTGAAACCATACAACTTTTGTCTAAAACATATTTCTCGAAAATGCGTAGTATTTCGTAAAATTAAGGGGTTTCCATATTTTTGCGCCTAACCCTGTATATTAATTATAAATGTGCATTTACGTCTATCTACAAAAATCTATTTTTTGAAACTGAAATGATTACTACAAACTGATTACGAAATCGATCCCAGTACTAGTTTACAAGGAATGTGCATAAAAATAGTTTTTTGTATATATGGATAAAACATTTGTTTAATGGCTGGAAGTAAACCATATTTCCCATTTTCCAATGATATAAAAGATATGAATATATATATATATTCATGATTTTATACATATACATAAATAAATATGTATAATATTAATATATAAGTAAAAATTAATTATATAATATATATAAAAGTATATTATATAATATACATAATATACATAATATTACATAATCATCATATTACGCTATATTATAAATATATATATGTATAAAATTATAAATAATAAAAAAAGAAGTAAATAATGCATTATAATGGATTATCTCTACATTTAGATTTTCTGATACATAATCTTTATCAATTTTTCCAATAAAGTGTGAAATAAAATAAACAAATGTTAACTTAAATGATTCTACAGTAATATGACAATTCCAGAGAGATGGCCAGTCATAAAAATTTAGTAACTTTAGTTAGTATTTGCAATGTTTTTAATGTACTTTAATATAATCTTAGAATATTTCTTCAACTATGTGTAAATACTGTGAGAATGAGTAAATAAAATTAACAGTATGTACAATTATAACTCATTGACATTTTATATTGATCAATTCTTTTGTTCGTTCAATATGTATGGATCGTGAAAAGCAAGAAGATATCTGGAGGCAGTGTAATTCCTTATTTCGAATAAAAGACAAATGGAAAGAACAATGACAAATAGCAACAGATCTAATTGTTAATGTCATTTCGTGATTATCTTTTCAAACAAAGCGCGACATATTTCTGAGGTTTATAGTTGTAACTTACGTAAAATACAACGAAATACTATTTCTGTAAAATGCTTGTAAATAGCACTTCTTTTGGCATAAAATCAACGTTAAAAAAAAATTATAACAAAAAATTTCGTCTTAGTCATATATACGATGTAATGTACTTTAATCTCATTCCCCTTCTTTCCTTGCATTTATCTGGTTTAGCCTGCCCATATTATACGTCCTCCAGTTATTTCTTAACTTCATGTATAAATCGTTACACTCGTATATTTTTAATGAGAAATTTACATAAGCATTAGCTTATTGTTGTAATAATCATAATATATGTAGCTTTCTCGTTTAATTACGATGCGATGAACTATATTTGGAGCTATGGCGATATTTAAAATTTTCAGCTATCTTGACCCGTCATAGAAACGTATTATCTAACAATTCATTACTCTACGAGGTAGGTCATTCTGCTTCGCTGTCGGAATATTCTATTTTCATAGGAGTGCGAGGTTTCCTCGAGTATCTTAATCCTAACATGTCCGCAATCTCCTCAATATGCGACAATACCTGAGATATAAATAAAATTGCGATTAAAATATCAAGTCTTTTAGTTTATCAGCTATTACTTACATAATCTAATTGTTCCTTTGTGTGTGCGGCTGAAAGACAAAACCTAATTCTGCCCTCCATCAACGGCGTTGCTGGGAATCCAACGCCGACGGTTGCTATGTTACGGGTCGTCAGAGTACGGATCACTGCGCTATATTAAACATTACAGAGAAAAAAAGAGAATAAAATGATTCGGATTTTAGAGATAATATCTTAACTTACCCGATCTTAGAGAATAAGTAAACTAGCATAGGCACAACGGGCGAGTCCTCGTTTCCATAAATTATAACTCCGATCTGATTCAATCTGCGTCTAAAATATCTCGTATTCTTAGCCAACTGTTTGATACGTTTTTCACCAGCATCTGTGCCATCTTCTCCTGCAATAATTCGCATCGACGTAATAATTTGTTGCGTAACAGGCGGGGACATCGATGCCGCGTACGTATGCGCATGACCATATATCCTTATATGATTTATCAATGTCTGAAACAAACGTGATCTGATTACAGATAAGTATTAAAATATGTCGACTGTTGAAAGATCGTTAAAATATTACTCTTGTTCCAGCTATATATCCACCCGCCGAGCCAAAGCTTTTCGTAAATGTTCCCATGAGTATATCTACTTCGCGCGGGTCAATACCGTAGTAATCGCAAACTCCTCTCCCATGTTTTCCCATGGCTCCCGCGCTATGTGCCTCATCCACATAAAGGTAGGCCTAATCGACAATTAAAAAATTTATATTAATCATAATAAGAATTTAAAAAAAGGAAGTAATAGATTACAATCAAAGTTACTTTTACGAACTTTGTATTTCTTTTTTAACTCTAATATTTCAGGTAAATGGACAATTGAACCTTCCATAGAATAAACGCCTTCAACAATAATAACTATTTTCTTCCAAGGTTCGCCAGTTTTCGGCTGCCCGGAGACAATAGCCTTCTTCAAACATTCCTCTAAATGCTTCACGTCTGTGGATCATGAGTTTTTTGTACTTTCAACAGTAGATAATTATGCGTTGACTATTTGACTATTACATAATATGCGTACTATTATGCTTGAAGATCTGTGTCACTGCGCCAGATAGTCGTAGTCCGAGAATAAGCGAAGCATGATTCTTCTCGTCGCTAAGAACCAGACAACCTTTGCTGACCAAGGAAGGTAGGTTTAACGAGTTTGTGGCAAATCCCATTCCAAATACTATGGCATCTTCCACTCCCAAAAATTTCGCAGTCAACTTTTCTAGTTCATCATGTATCGGCATGGTACCTTAGCATAATAAAAGTGAATCGTTCAATTTCTTTTTACTGTATGCAGTTAAAAAAAACATGAAACTTTAATAAATCATAGCAAATTCCTTTTCCTATATTTAAATTCTTAACTAGTAATCCTGCTCAGTACGAGAGGAACCACAGGTTCGGACATTTGGTTTACGCACTCGGTCGAGCGGCCGGTGGTGCGAAGCTACCATCCGTGGGATTATGCCTCCTCTAAGACCGTATCTTCTCTAGTCAAAGGTGGCAATGATATCTCTAGGAGTCTCGTAAGTCGAAAGGCTCAAAACAATGTGACGCACTACTAGGCGGCCGGTCCGCGCTCGCGCGGACTCGGTCGTCGCACGAGCCCGGTTTGCCGTACGGCGCCTCCGCCCGTCGTCGGGATCTCACCGCTCACGGCGGCACGGCGTCTAACGGTCGAACATGAGTTTCGCGAGTTCGATGTCGAGACTCGGAATCGTCTGTAGACGACTTAGGTACCTGGCGGGGTGTTGTACTCGGTAGAGCAGTTACCACGCTGCGATCTGTTGAGACTCAGCCCTCTGCAAATGTTAAGAATTTAAGGAGAGATATACACCTAGCATGGTCGAAAAAATCGATTTTTTTTGCATTTTCTTGAAGCTTGAGGTCTCAAGAATATCTGGTTAAAATTGCAAGTCAATATCTCGATAAATAACGAAGTTACAGCCGAGAGAGTGAACCTATCCGAGAGCGCGCCGTGCCGCCTGTTTTGTGGCCGAGCCGAGAGGCAAGCGACCCTTCGAAGAGAGCGTGTCTAAACCTGTTTACGATTCTATTGTGTTTTTGGGCGTGCTCGGGTCCAGGTATAACGGAAATATCACACGACCGTTATTCTTTGCCAGAAATTAGACGCGTTTAGTCAGTAGCTTGCCGTTCGTGCAACTGTGTTACAGTGAGTTTTCGTCTGTGAATACATATTCTGAGGAAAATGAATAACAGATATAAAGGTTCTCGGGAAGCTCATCAATCCGGATCTTTTCGCAAAGATCGAAGCAAGAAGAGGATACCGCCCAAAAATCGATATACTGCCGAAAAAGTAGAACTTTCCGACGAGAATATTAGTTCCAGTGCCAAAAAATTGAAGACTGATCGTGAGACATCCGCACCAGAAGATCCAAACATCGGGTATCAAATTTTGAATTTTCTGGCAGTGTTTTCTGCCTTATCGGAATGTGTAAAATGCAAAAAGTGTGAAAGTGATGTTCGATTCTCAATAGAAAGCACTCGAGGGCTCGGTTTTAAAATTGTAGTTTCGTGTTGATCGTGCAAACCGACTTTCATTCCTTCGTGCCCGTACATCAAGACAGCTTACGAAATAAATACACGATTCTTTTTTGTTATGCGTTTATTGGGGATTGGTTTGCGTGGAGCAATGAAATTTTGTGGTCTCATGGATTTACCGCCTCCGGTTCAACAAACGACGTATGATATGATATAATTGAGAACATTCATTCTGCTGCTTCAAGTATTGTTCAATTGGTGTTAAAACAAGCTGTAAAAAAAGAACAACAGGAAATAACAAAACAAAATTCGAGTGATGATATAAAAAAACTGACCGTTTCAGGAAATGGTACGTGGCGAAAACGTGGTTTTACTTCATTATATGGAGTTGTGGTTCTCATTGGTCACCTGACAGGAAAAGTCGTTGATTTTATTGTAAAGTCTGCTTATTGTGCTGAATGTAACTATTGGAATAAACACGTCAATACCGAGCAATATCAGGAATGGAAATCTAATCACGAAGAAAATTGCCAGGCAAATCATGTCGGATCGGCAGGCAAAATGGAAGTAGACGCCATGAAGGAATTATTTTCAAGATCTGTCGAAAAGCATGGAGTTATGTACATTAATTACATTGAGGATGGCGACTCTAAGACGTACACGGGATTAGTGAATGCGAAACCGTATGGTGATGAGATTGAGATTATAAAAAAAGAATGCGTGGGACACGTTCAAAAGCGAATGGGAACCCGTCTTCGCAAATGCAAAAAAAAATCCTGGAATCGGCGGCAAAAACAAATTGACGGCAAAGTTTATAGACAAACTGAGCATTTACTATGGCTTAGCCATTCGAAGAAATAGTAACTCCAAGGATGACATGAAAAAAGCGATATGGGCAACATTCTACCATTACGGCTCCACAGACAGCAAGCCTGAACATCATTTTTGTTCCGAAGGCCCCGAATCGTGGTGCAAGTGGCAACAAGCGAAAGCTAAAGGAGAACTGAAGAATTTCCGTCACGATTATTCAGCATTGCCAAAAACGGTGTTAGATTCCATCAAACCAATTTACGAAAACCTCAGCAATGACAAATTGTTGGAACGCTGTGTTGGCGGATACACACAAAACAGCAATGAGAGCTTCAACCAACTTATTTGGAAGATAGCTCCAAAAACGATGCACAGCGGGGCCAAAATCGTTAGCATTGCTGCATTTCTTGCAACATGCACGTTCAACAATGGTGTCACGTCATTGTTAGAAATCATGAACGTGTTAGGAATATCGGTCGGATCGGGCGCGCACTTGTACGCTGCGCAAAAAGACAAAACTCGCATAGCGACCCTGGTGGAAATAATTTTATAAATTTTTACGCAAAAATTATGCGAAAACTACAATTTCTTATAATATAATTACAACTTTTCACGCCATTTTTACGTAATTTTTACGTCAAAAGTACGCGATTTGGGCCATGTTTGTAATTTTTTATAAATTTACGTAGAAATTTTTATGAATAACTACAACTTTTTGGACTTTTATTTACTACAAAATAAAATATAAAATTTATTTCTCTCGTTGAACATTATTTTATTGCTGAAAATCTTGATTACGTGCAAGCTAAATTAAATAAATTTATATCATACTTAGAAAATTTGCTTACTACCGCTGGATTTGAACCTGAAACCCCTGGCTCTTGAGTCAGTCACCTTCCGCACTGTGCTACAACATTGATTGATGAAGACGTTTCGTATTGTCTACATATGGTACACTTATTGTTAACAGACGTACGGAAGGTGTCAGCTCTTTTTTTAATAATTTTTTTTTATAATTTTGTTTATATATTTATTTATTTATTCGTAGTCTTAAATAAAAATTCAATATTTTTATAAAATTATTTATTTCAAAAATCTTTCATGAGTGCCTCCTTTTTCGCATCGGAATATTTTTTTTATATTCTTTTACTATTTGGACTATAAATTGTTTCTGATCTTCGTTTAATATCAGAATATAATATTTTAACAAAAAAACGAAGATCAGAAACAATTTATTGTCCAAATAGTAAAAAAATATAAAAAAAATATTCCGATGAGAAAAAGAAGACACTCGTGAAAGATTTTTGAAATAAATAATTTTATAAAAATATTAAATTTTTATTTAAGACTACGAATAAATAAATAAATATATAAACGAAATAACAGAAAAAAATAAATAAACAAGATTCCTTTAATTTTTCAAAATTTAAAAAAAGTATTTTTATCGACCACTAGCAACCTGAAATATGTAGATAAAAATCTATAAAAATTTCAGAAGATAGGTACAACTATAAGTAAGAGAATTGCCAAATTTCAAATTTTTCCGATCGCTATTGCATTCATACTAAACTCATTTGCTATTTGATTTTAATAGGAAAATTCAAGTGCTCTGCGGCACGTGTTAAAATTAAAATAGGAAGCTGCGCTTTGGCACAGATTTCTTTTTATTTATTTCGAGCCTTTCGAACCGTTCGAGCAGTCAAAATTCAAAATTACCTTTTTTGAGGACTACTCTAATATATATATATATATATATATCTTTCTTACAAAATTGCTATCGAATCGATGATGCCAAAACAAGTTGATTGAAATCAGCTGATTTTTGCTTCCTCATAGAGGAAGCTGTTTTCGTAAAAAAATTTTTTTTTTGTTTTTCTGAATGTGTTCAGAATGTTCTAAAACGTCGAAAAATTGCAATTTTAAAAAATGTCTGTATGTATGTATGTGTGTGTGTGTATGTGTGTGCCAAATTTACCAAAATTTCTATAACTCCAAAATTAATCAACCAAATCTAAACGAATTATATATGAAATAGGGGTAGAAAAAACTGAAGAATATAATAGAATTAATAAAAATTGCTAATAATCAAAGGGTCCTTTTAAATAAAATTTTGAATTTTTGCAGAAATGTTTATGCATTAACTTCCGCAAATTTGGAGATATCGATCTATTTCTAATTTTATTATATTTTTCAGTCTTTTCTACCCCAATTTCATAAATAATTCTTTAAGATTTGGTTGATTAGATTCAGCTTTATATGCGGTTAAAGGTCCATAATTTTGATTGCTTCCTCTATGAGGAAGCCAAAATAAATAAATATAAATAACTATAACTTAAAATAGAGGAAGCAATGCAGGTTTCTACTTGCTTACTTAAAAAATATGAGGAAGCAATGTACAAGTTTCTACTTGCACCCTGTTTTTATGTTAATTTCGATGTCGATGAGTTTCCGGTGAATCGACGTTGAATTGACGTCGATTTGACATCAGCCTTCTCATTGGATAAATATATACTAAATATGCGACATGTTCGACAATTTTTACATCAGACTATGCTGAAATCTACAACTTTCAATAAGATCTGTTTCTATTCCTGCACTGCTGAACTAGTGCACACTCATGCAATATAAGTTAGAGTGGGACAAGTATACTTTGTTTATATCTTACATTTAATCATAAAAATATTTTTAGAATATTGTAGAAAGTTGTAAATAGTTGTAATTTTCACAATAATTTGCAACTTTTACAAATTACTACAATTTTTATAAAAAATTTTGTTAGAACGTTGTAGAAAGTTGTAAATAGTTGTGATTTTTACAATAATCTACGCCTTCTACAATTTACTACGTTCTCATAAAAAATATTCGCAGAATGTTGTAAATAGTTGTAAATAGTTATGATTTTTACAATAATCTACAACTTCTACGATTTACTACGTCTCATAAAAATGTTCGTAAAAAAGTTGTTACAATTTTCTATTACTTTTTACAACTTACTACAATTTATTACAATTTACTACAATTTACCATGAATTTCTACAATTTTCACAAATTTGTAGAAATTTGTGATTTATTGTAGAAGATTGTAATTTTTCATAGAAATACGTAAACTGTTGTAAAATTATTTCCACCAGGGGAAAGCCGAGCTGCAAGCGCAAGAACAGACTAAAGGTCGAATACGGCGCCGACAACAAAATTTAGAAAATATGAACATTCCGTTGACCGCAAGAGACTTACACTATGGAACTGGTATCGATGATTCCATGTAAGTTGACAAATTTCATGATTTATTCATTCCCTTCAAACGCGTTTTTCTCAAAATCACGTTTTTCAAATCGGTACCCAAAATTTCTCGAAAACCAATGAATCGATTGCCTTGAATTTTTTTGTGGTTATTTTATACATCCCCAGGTAGCAAGCACTCGTCATTTTGACGTCAATATTTGGTCATAATTGGTCAGTAACGTCATTCGTCGATTAAGTGACGTATATTTAACGTCATGTTTTAATACGTCAAAAAAACTTTGTAAAATGACATTATATAGACGTTTAATTGACTACCCAAGTAGCAGACAGTCGTCATAATGACGTGATTTTTACATCATTTTATGACGCATGTTACATTATTTATTCCTAAGTTTAACGTAAAAATGACGTATTTTTTACAGTATTTTTCACGGGAATATTCCTACATTTATAGTGTTTCGTAACTTTATGATTGAAGTGGTGAATTTATGGTATAAGTGGATCTAGTTGCGTGTGTATAATCATAGTTTTATGACAACTATTTCATGCAGTGTTATAACTATCAAGAAGATATCATTACAAGATTTTTGAACAATTTAAAGATGTACCGTTATAGACAAGTACAGTTAATAAGGAAGCATCAGGGTTAGAAGATCGTCACTGTCCACTGGATCATCGAAGTCAAGCGACACGGGCGCGGTACTGTACTAGGATGGGTGACCGTCTTGACACAGCGGGCTATACACACACGATATGTAAAGAAACAGTTAAAATGCTTTTTTTTCTTAGATATAGAAAAAGAACGTTTTTTTTTAATAAACGTTTATCATGTGGACATTTTAAAATTTTAATTTCATAAAAAAACATTTCTAAAAACCGGTATGTCGTACATTGGACCTATTTTTGCCGTCAATAAAACGTCAGAAAATGACGTCGTTGGGATGTGACTTAGGACCGTGAAAAATACGTCATTTTTACGTTAAACTTTAGGAATAAATGACGTAACATACGTCATAAAATGACGTAAGAATCACGTCATTATGACGACTGTCTGCTACCTGGGTCATTATCTAGTACTTGTCATAGGATTTTTTTTTCGTTGCTTAGTTTTTGTTTCATAGGCAAAATAATAACTAATTTTTGGTCGAAAAATCGCTATGTTATGTTCAAACGTCCGCCATTTTGTCATAAATCGATATTTTCAAAATCGGCTATGACAAGTACTAGATTATAGTATCTAATTTAATAATCTTTTTGGTTTTTTTGTTTCAGATGATTTTTGAAGAAACGCCAGTGGGTACCGTTTACCCGGATTTTTTTACGGCGCTCCAAAGATTATACCACAACCTCGTCAATTTTTGATTTTTGTAAATAAAAAAAATTGGACATATTCCTGAATGTGTATACTTTTAGATAGAAAAACTCCCAATCCGAAATTTCAAATAATTTTCCTTTAAAAAATTCACAAAAATGACCTTTTTTCCGGCCTCCTAGGTGTATATCTCCCCTTAAATATAGGAAAAGCAATTTTCCATAGTTCGGAGCGTCACTCAATATGTTTGTCATATAGTTGTCACGAGGTTTGAGCGTGTCCTATGCGTGAAAAATATTACTTTGTATAAGCTCGACACAGCCAGTAGTACACGAGCAGTCGCTGGCTACAGACGTTACTAGACTCCGTTTCAAATAAACGATATTATTAAGAAAAGTCTCAACAGGTTATGGGCCCAGCATAACGTATTAGAGAAGCATAAGTTACTCAAGTGAAGCTAAAGTGATACTGGGTATATCAGCTGTCAATCTCAAGGACGTCAACGATGGATGCAAGTGCATTTAAGATTGAAAAGCTGCGAGATGCAAAAAATTAGCAGCAGTGGCGTTTTGTCGTGCAAACGTTGTTGGACAACGATGATCTCCTAGGAGTGTGCGACGGGACCGTACCTATTCCCGTGAAGGAAGACGAGAAGGCAGCGTGGAATAAAGCCAATAAGGCTGCAAAAAAGTTGATAGTTACAATCATTGAAAGTAAACCGTTGCAGTTAATCATGGGGTGTAAGAATGCAGCGGAAATGTGGAAGAAATTGCACAGCATTTATGATTTGAAAAGTGAGGAAAGTTTGTCGCTCACACAGAAGCAATTCTTCGATTTTCAGTGGAACGTTAGTGAAAACGTAGTAACGAACATTTCAAATGTTCAACAAATAGCCAGCAAAATAAAGTCGCTAGGGAGCGATGTAACGGATTCAATGTTGATATCTAGAATCCTTTCGACCTTGCCTCAAGAGTACGCTCATTTCCACAGTGCTTGGGAAAGCACAGCAGGTGCGAAGAAAACAATAGATAATCTGTTGACAAGGTTAATGACCGAAGAGGTACGACTACACAGGAGCGCGACAACGTCGGAGAGCGAAACGCAGGCATTGCTCTCTAAATCAAAAGTAAATAAACCAGGAGCAAAGATAAGTTCTGATAAACAATATAATTACGATAAAAGGTATAACGACAGCAAGTTCAAAAAGCGAGGTTGTTTTAATTGTGGAAAGCCGGATCATATGCAGAAAAACTGTCCTGGATGTTTCAAATGTGGTAGCAAAAATCACATAGTTAGAAACTGTTACGCCAGTGAAGATCGCAAGAGCGAGTATAGAGGTAACAATGATAGAAGAGAGAAGAAGTTCAAGCAGCCGCAAAAGCAAGCGTTCATGGTACGAGTCGACGAGAAATACAGTGAGGAGCATTGGCTGATCGACTCAGGTGCGTCCGATCACATGACGAGCAGGGGTGACTGGTTCACTGAATACAAGCAGTTTGGAACACCGACGACGATTCGAGTGGGCAACGGTGCAGTCGTGTCAGCGCTTGGGAGAGGTAACATAGACGTGCAGATGTATGTAAGAGGAAGATGGTATAATGCGCGATTATATGATGTATTGTATGCGCCGGGTTTGAATCAAAATTTATTTTCTGTAAAAATGACCGCGAAAAAGGGCGTTGATATGGCCGTGACAAATAGAGGAAAAATGTGTACGTTTTACAGAAACGATAATATAGTTGCAACCGGTTTAGAAATTGGAGAGCTATATCGAATTGATATGCGAGTAGTTCTTCCAAAAAATGCGAATGTGGCAAGCGCGGTCGATACCCTGCAATTATGGCATGAGAAGCTCGCACATCAGAATAAAAAACACGTAAAAAGTTTTTTAAAGAATTTAAATATTAATGTAGAAGTAGATAATGAATTTTGTGATGCATGTGCTTATGGAAAGAAAGTAACATCATGTACGTCACAATGTTTGGTAAAAATACTGCTAGGGCTAAAGAGCCACGAGAAAAAATTTATTCGGATGTGTGTGGACCTATGGGTGTGGATTCACTTGGCAAGAGACGATATTATGTAGTTTTCAAAGATGATTTTATAGAACCGTGTATTTCTTGAAAAATAAATCAGAAGTAAAATTAAAAATAGAACATTACTGTAATGAGATTAGAACGCAATTTGGGCGCGATATTAAAGAATTAGTTACAGGTGGTCGTGAGTACATTGACAAAGATGTTAATGAATTTTTAAGTAAAAAAGGAATAAAGCATACCGTATGTAACAGTACCGTATACACCCGAACAGAATGGTATAGCTAAGAGGAAAAATAGAATTGTTATGAAAGCAGCGCAATCGGTTTTATATGCGCAAAATAACATGCCTGAATTCTTGTGGGCAGAGGCAATCAATTATGTAGTTCATGTATTAAATAGAAGTGGCCCAACTAAAGTTAAAAATAAAACTCCATATGTTATGGCATGGTAATTCAATTGATGTAAAATATTTTAAAGTATTTGGCACCGAATTTTTTGTACACATACCAAAAGAAAAACGGAGAAAGCTAGATAGGAAAGCGATGAAAGGTTACTTAGTAGGGTATTTAGAAGACTTTAAAGGTTATAGAGTATATATACCAGAAAAAAGAGATGTAAAAATTACTATGTTCAGTTTAAGAGTAAAAAACTGTCAACTGCGTATATAGAAATTAAAACTATAAGTCCAAAGAGAGAGCCGTTAAATGTATCGCGAGAAATTGAAACTATAAGTCCAAAGAGAGAACCGTTAAATGTATCGCGAGAAAGTATTTATGACAACGCGGAATATTTACAGGTCGACACAGAAGACAACAATGAAAAAATGCGAACACTACGTGATAGAACGAAAGTGAGAAAACCAAGCTGGATTAATTCAAAAGAGTCTAAAAATTGGATTATTGCAATGAATGACGAGTTAAACTCATTAAAAGATAATAATACTTGGCAATTAGTAAATAAACCTAAGAATGCGGTTTTAGGAAATCGTTGGGTATTTAGAAAGAAAGAATGCGATGAAAACGTAAAATATAAAGCCAGATTAGTAATAAAGAAGTGTTCACAACGCGAGGGTATAGATTATATCGAGACTTTTAGTCCAGTTGTGCGATATGATACACTGCGAATAATATTGAGCGTAGCGGCAAACAGTAAGCTGAAAATGCGACAATTTGATGTAAAGACAGCTTTTTTGTATAATCCTTTAAAAGAAGAGATTTTTATGAGTCAGCCAGAAGGCTTTGAAAATAGTACAAATAAGGTGTGCAAGCTAATAAAAAGTATATATAGGTTGAAACAAGCACTCAGATGCTGGGGCAAACATTTTGAGAAATTCTTATCAGATTGCAATTTAAGGGAGAGTAAAGCCGATCCATGTTTGTACTATAGAAAGAAACGCGATAAAATTTTGATAATAGCTTAATGGGTAGATGATGGTTTAGTGTTAGAATCATGCGAAAAAGAGATTGATGAGTTCCTTTGTATATTGAGCAACAAATTTGCAGTAACAATTTTCGAGAATGTAAGAATGTTTGTAGGAATGGAGATTAAGTGATGATATGATTTTTGTAAGTCAAGAAACATATGCGAGAAAAATTATAAAGCGATTCAATATGAGTGATGCAAAAAAAGTAAAAACTCCGATTGAGCATGAGTGGGATGCATATGATTCCAAAGACACTGATAGCAGTGTGCCCTATCGAGAAGCAGTAGGTAATCTAATGTTTTTGCAAGTCGTAAGTAGACCAGATATTGCGTTTGCGTTGAATGTAGCATCAAGAGCGTTAGATAATCCAACAAAAGCACATTGGAATTTAGTAAAACAAATAATTCGTTATGTTAAGGGTACTGCGAATTACAGAATAGTATATGGCGCAAAATAGTCAATTTAAAACTTTTTCTGATGCCGATTATGCAGGCGATAAAGAAACACGAAAATCCACAACAGGTGTAGTAAGTGCAGCGGCAGCAGCGAGAGAAAATGTGTGGGTTATGAGATTATTAAGAGAACTTGATGTAAGTGTGAGTGAGAATATATTATATATAGATAAATCAAAGTGCGTTGAAACTGGTGAAGAATCCTGAGTTTCACCAAAGAAGTAAACATATTGATGTAAAATATCATTTTGTGCGAGATCTTTATGAAAGAGGCGAGATAAATGTATGTTATGTAAGAACTGAAGAATAACAGTTAGCTGATATTTTCACAGAAGTTTTAAGGGTCGACAGGAGACCCAGGCAAACTCAGGTACATTCAGGTGCACTTTATGCACTAAGTGCACGTTAAACTGCACTTTAACCCGTATTTTATTTATTATAAATTTTTAAGAGCAAAACTGCAAAATCGGGCTCTTTAGCGTACTACAGATGAGCTTACTGATTAAGAATATCCTAAATTGAATAAGATTCATTCAATATTTTGGCTAAAATCTTGTTATTACGAATCCCGAACAAGATTTTAGCCAAAATATCGAATGAATCTTATTCAATTTAGGATATTTTTAATCAGTAAGCTCATCTATAGTACGCTAAAGAGCCTGATTTTGCATTTTTGCTCTTAAAAATTTATAATAAATAAAATACGGACTCGCAGCCACTCGCAGCTAAGCCAACCCGACAGAGGTCTCCACCGTGTCTCCTGCCGACCCTTAAATGTTAAAAAATTTGAATTTTTGCGCAGCAAGTTAGGGATTATAAGCAAAGATAATGTTTGCATAGAAAATTAGCTTTTAGGGAGAGTGTTAAGAATTTAAATATAGAAAAAGCAAATTTCCATAGTTCGGAGCGTAACTCAATATGTTTGTCATATGGTTGTCACGAGGTTTGAGCGTGTCCTATGCGTGAAAAATATTACTTTGTATAAGCTCGACACAGCTAGTCGTACACGAGCAGTCGCTGGCTACAGACGTTACTAGACTCCGTTTCAAATAAACGATATTATTAAGAAAAGTCTCAACAATCACCATGAAAAATAAATAAAGGAAGAAGCTTTAAAGTCGGTTTTCGGCCCCCTCTAAATTTCATTCCAAAATATCAGAAACATTCTATTTTTGTAAGAACTATTTAGTTTAAACAGACGTAAGCACAAGAGCGTTGATAATAAAAATGGGATTAATTAAAATTAAAAGGTAAACAGACATCAAAATATGTCTGTTTAAACTAAAATCAGTTGATTTCAATAAATTGGTATAAAAGTTTTTCTACAAATTAATTTATAAACATTGACTAGTGAAACTGAAACTTATGAAAAAAATCGTATAATTTTAACGAATATTATATTATATTATATTATATTATATTATATATGTAATAAGACACGTAAATAGTCTCCCTCTCCCTCTCCCTCCCTCTCCCTCTCCCTCTCCCTCCCTCTCCCTCTCCCTCTCCCTATCCCTCTCTCCCTCTCCCTCTCCCTCTCCCTCTCTCTCTCTCTCTCTCTCTCTCTCTCTCTCTCTCTCTCTCTCTCTCTCTCTCTCGTAAGTATCAAGTGTATCACGCTGTGTTCTTGCTCCTGCTTCTAGTCGATCTATTTTCTGCCGTGAGCTGCCTTCGGGCCTTTTTGTTGCAGATCTAAGCGGGTTTTTTATTGCTTGTCACGCGCTTTATTCTTTTTTCCTGAAAATTGCCACCTAATTCTGAGCGTTTTCGTGGCAAGCATCATTTCTCATCTAACCTCATTCTCAGAATTATTGTGGGTTTCTCGCTATTGCCCGTATAAAGTGTCTTGCTGCGCATGCGCCTGCCTGTTGATCTTCTCTTTCTACACCTGTTCTTGGGCCTGACGTGTGCGCGTGGCTATCTGGGTGACGCCTGCTGTGATCTGCACGACCTGCCTGCGCTCGTTTGATTGGTCGTTGTGCAACATCGGCAGTTATTTTCTAGGGATATCGCGTTGAGTGACACTGTCGCGATCCTCACGCTCCTGGCGACTAGTTTGGTAGTGACAGAGTTTATTCAGCGATGCTCATGGAGTCGGCTCGGCACGGCAAACAAGTTCGGACGTGTTTTCGCGGACGACACGTTTTAACGTGTTCGGACGTGTTTTGTCCGGACGGAAATTTTTTCAAGTATTGCGACTGTTACTGTCTGCATTGTGTTACGACGCCATTACGGCTATTTACGACAAGTGGTTTTTAAGACACGCCTTAACGCTATTTTACGACTTCGACAAATGGTTCGTCCTGGCCGTTTTCAGAGCAGTACTGCTTGAAGGCCAATCACAGAATAAGAAGAAGAAGAAGCGATGCTCATGCAGCGTGAGCGTATGTGTACCAGGTGTACCAAATCAATTGCCGGTCAGTCTGTCTCGTGCAGTGAATGCGCTAGAGAGTTTCATCCGGGATGCGTCAAGGCGTATTTAGGTACTAGATCTGCCAGTGAGTGCTGCACAGCGCGACTGTCAGCCATGCCGCATTTACCTAAGGATGCTCACCGTGGATCTGCTTCACCGGGCGCGGGAGCTGCTGCTTCTTCTGGCGCACAGCTGCAGCCCTCTGACGCACTTCTCCGGTCAATTCTTTCTAAACTTGAAGAATCTGACAAGAAGATTGCTGCTAAGCTCGAGGAATCGGACAAGAGGATTGCTACTAGACTTGAAGAATCGGACAGGAGATTCATCGCCAGGTTTGATCAATCAGATAAGACGATTGCTGCCTTCATGGACCAGCAGGAGTCAATGAATGTCGACTTTGCCCATAAGTTGGATCAGATACCTGAGCTCTTAAAGATTATAAAGGATCAGGGCGAAAGAATCGCGGTGCTGGAGGCTCAGTGCGCGCAATTGCGTGACTCTGGGCATGTCGAGCGTGGGTTGTCTGCATCGCGGGTCCCTCGGACATCCGAAATTATCATTTCAGACGTTCCTAGTAGTTTGACGGTCACATCCAGTGAACTTGTTGGGGGTGTTTTTCGCGTGCTCGGCTTTCCACAGCTGACCTCCGATGTCCTTGAGGCCCGCGATGTGAGGGTGCGTGACGCGTCCGCGGCGTCTGGCTTTGTTTCGGCCACTAAGCGGAAGGATACTAATCGCACGAGATCTGTCATTGTTGCACTTAAATCGCAGGAGGTTCGCAATTTTATTCTCGGAGCCACGCGCCGTAGACGCCGACTTGCAGTCAGCGAGGTTTTTCCGGGCGATGTCCCTGGTCATATTCACGTCAGCGAATTTCTTCCTGCTGATACATATGATCTCTTGCGCAAAACTAAAATCAAGGCTAAGCAATCTTCTTATAAATATGTTTGGAGTAAAGACGGTAAAATATTTGTCCGCAAGGACCATAGTCAACCTCCTATAATTATCGTCTCTGAGGCTGGTCTCGCTGATCTGAGGTGACTTGTTGACGATGTGTACCCTGTTCCTTCGCCAAATCTTGGGAGAGAGCACAAATATATTGAGTATAACACGACACTTAATCTTAACTGAAGTGCAATAGGGCTGCCGACGCTCTAAATTTATTCTTGTTTTAGTGTATATGCAACTACCTGTGAGTAGTTTTCTTTTACGTGATATTAATATACCACAGTTTATCGTGCGTCATCCTTTGCGGAGGTGCGAGCAAAATTCGGTAATCTCTTGACAACCTTCAAATATCCGCATCTCAACTTTTCTTTCTCTTACTGTATCCTTTCTATTCCACATGCTGACGCATTTTTCGCCGGGGGTGTATCACCTGCTTATTGATATCACATAATTCCTATTTTTGTCTAACGATTTATGGTTATCGGTAGCGATTGCACTGCGTTTGTTGAATTTTACTTGTTTGTATTAAGTAACTGACTTAACTCACGATTTGCCTAAAGTCTCGACTATAAATAAACATCAATCAATCAAATCAATCTCTCTCTCTCTCTCTCTCTCTCTCTCTCTCTCTCTCTCTCTCTCTCTCTCTCTCTCTCTCTCTCTCTCTCCCTCTCCTTCTCTCTCTCTCCCTCCCCCTCTCTCTCTCCCCCTCCCCCCTCTTTCTCTCCTCTCTCTCTCTCCTCTCTCTCTCTCTCTCTCTCCCTCCCCCCTCTTTCTCTCTCTCCCCCTCCCACCCTCTCCCTCTCCCGATCATTGTTGCAAGGCCTTGGCGGCGTTACCGGGATTGCCGCTCGCGCCGCAGATCGACAAGTGTGCATCATCCTCTGATTTAATTGATATGGCCTCTCCTTCGGGTACACAACCACAGACCGATGCGCTGCTTCAGTCGATCTTGTTTAAGCTCGACGAATCTGAGAAGAGGCTTGCTGCCAGGCTCGACGAATCTGATAGGAGGATCACCGCCAGGTTGGACGAGTCTGACAGGAAGATCACTGCCTTCATCAGCCACCAAGAATCCGTAAACGCTGATGTTGAGCGAAAGTTAAGCCAAATACCCGAGGCTCTGAGAGTCATAGCGGATTACGGTGATCGTATAGCGCAGCTAGAGGCTCGCGGTGGGCAATTTGTCGATTCTCAGCTCACCGATCGAGTGTCGTCTGCCGCATCGCGAGTCTCTCGTACGTCGGACATTATTATTTCCGGCATTCCAACCATTTTTACCGACGCGCCAGACGTGCTCGTCGCCGGTGTTTTTCGCGCGCTTGGCGTAACTCAGCTGACTTCCGACGTCCTTGAGACTCGCGATGTGGGGCGGAGGAACGCGTCCAAGGCGTGCGATGACGCCCCGGCCTCCGCCTCTGCTTCTGCCTCTGATCTTCGTCCAGGCTCTGCTGGACGCACGAGATCTATTATAGCGCTTAAGTCGCGCGAAATTTCTGATTTCATTCTGCGGGTTATGCGCCGCAAGCGCCGACTCACCGTCGACGATGTTTTCTCCGATAATATTTCCGGGCATATTTATGTAAACGAACTTCTTCCTACCGACACTTACAATTTGTTGCGTCAGACGAGAACTAGGGCTAAGCAACTGGCTTTTAAATATGTATGGAGTAGGGATGGTCGGATTTTTGTCCGTAAAGACAATGGTCTGCCTCCAATCTTGATAACCTCGGCAGCCGATCTGGAGCAGCTTCACTGACCTGTGGCGGCGGATGTGGTTCCTTCGGCTTCGCGTCGTCTTAAGATCGCATGTTTCAATGCCTGCTCCCTTCCTGCCCATCTCGAGTCAATCCAGGCCTTCTTAGCATCAAATTTTTTCCACATAATCTCAATTTCGGAAACCTGGCTTCACTCGTATATTTCTGACGATCTAGTGCGTATCTCAGGATACTACTTGTTACGGGTGGATAGGGAGGGCAGGGAGGGAGGTGGAGTTGCTTGTTATATACATGATTCGTTGCATGCCCGGGTTTTGGCGTCGTCGCCCTCTGCCTTCTCGAATGAGCCTGAATTTCTCATTCTTGATGTACGGGGTAATGCATGTGAGCCTCTCTTGTTCACCTCCATGTATCGGAGACCTAGAGGAAGAAACTTTGCTAAGTTCGTTGACACCCTTACTACATATATGCACAACTATAAACATATTATCATTTCAGATGACCTTAACTGTAATCTTTTTGCCTCATCTTACGAATCAAATCACCTTAAGGACATGGTCTCTCAATTGTCCCTCAACATCGTCGAGTCGCAGCCGACTTTCCATACTCGTTCCTCAGACTCATTGCTTGCTGTTTTTATAGTCGACAGTTTAGATAAGGTTTTATTGTTTCGCAAGTCTGAGACCCCCTTTATTAATGGTCATGATCTCATTGAGTTAATTTATTCTTTTGTAGTTCCGCCCCACTCGAACTGTACCCTGGTTCGACGTAGCTACAAGAAGTTTGACAGTCAAGGTTTCATCGATACTCTCATCTCTACGTTGTCTTCTTCTTTCCCGGAAGATTTTGGGCAGATGGGTCTTGGCGAGTCCGACTTGGATGATCTCTTGAGCACTATTACCGGTGATTTCACAGCCAGCCTTGACCTGTATGCACCCATTCACACTTTTCATGTATCTCGTCCGTCTGCGCCCTGGCTTACTGCTCTTGCTCAGAGGATTCGGCATCGGAACCGACTTTACAGCTTAGCCCGAAGATCTGGCAATGTTCTTGATCTTCATATTTACAGGGCATTTAGGAACAGTCTCACTCTAGACTTGAGGAAAGCCAGAGAACACTTCAACATGGAGAGGTTAGGCTCTATTTCTGATCCTTCCAAGATATGGCGTGAGCTTGCAAATCTTGGTCTTATTGAATCACCTCTTTCTTCTCCTCTCAACTTCTTTTCACGTGAGCATCTGAATGCACATTATGCTTCCATTTCCAATTGCTATCCCTCTTGTTCGCACTCCCAATTTTCTGTCATCCTCTCATCAATAGTACCAAACGTTCCACTTTTCAGTTTTTCCCAGATAACTCTTGACAATTTCTGTTCCTTAGTGGCTTCCCCTTCTACTGTCTCTCTGGCCTCAGGTTGCGATCGATTACCACTTCATGCCTTGGCCCTCGCCTTGCCTCATATTGGCAATCTCTTAATATCTTTTTTCAATTGTTGCCTCAAAATAGGTTATTTCCCAACATCGTGGAGACGTGCCATATTGCGCCCGTTATCCAAGGTTAAATCACCTGTAACTCCCTCTGACACCAGGCCTATAGCCAATCTGTGTGAGCTCTCCAAGTGGTTCGAAAAGATACTACACAGTCAGATCACAGATTTTATTAATTCCCACCACATCCTTGATGATCGGCAATCGGAATACCGTAAGGGCTATTCCACTCAGTCTGCTATTCTGCGATTACTTCACGATATTAAAAGCGGGGTTGATGTGGGTGAGGTGTTGATCCTTGTTCTTTTTGATTTTAGCAAGACATTCGACACTGTCTGTCATCAGCTACTACTGACTAAATTGAGGAAATTAGGGTTTTCTGAGCTTGCTCTTAAACTAATTTTCTCATATCTTACAGGTCGCTCACAAGCTGTTGTCGATCTCGATGGTGAGCTTTCTGACTGGCTGTCGGTCACCTCTGGCGTCCCGCAGGGATCCGTCCTTGGCCCCCTCCTTTTTTCCTTATTCATCAATAGCATTGGGGCTTTCCTTAGGTTTACCAGGTACTTGATTTTTGCTGATGACACGCAGATTTATCGCAAGTGCCTTTTTGCTCAGCTTAATGCTGCATTGCAGCTAGTAGCGCATGATGTGGGCGTCATTTCCGAATTTGCTGCTACCAATGGATTAACTCTTAACCTTACTAAATCCAAGGTCTTGATACTGGGTAGCAGACGTTATGTACAGCAATTAAATATTAATGACTTACCTCTTTTTTCAGTTAATGGCGTGTCTATTCCATTTGTTAGCGAGACGCGGAACTTGGGAGTCCTCATCCGCTCTGATCTGTCTTGGAAGGGCCATGTATCGCATATTTCAAAAAGGGTACACTTCACGCTATATAAACTAAAGTTCCATAAGAACTCTCTATCATTAAATCTACGCGTGAAACTAGTGACCTCGTTGATTTGGCCCTTGCTCGATTATTGTTCCCTCGTTTACAATGATACCTCTGAAGAGCTTAACATCAGGCTCCAGAGGCTCATTAATTGCGCGATTCGCTTCATCTACAACCTAAGGCGTGACGAACACATCACGCCTTACCGACATCGACTTGGTTGGTTGTCGGTAAAAAATAGGCGCTTGTATTTTCTGGGTATAGAGATGTACAAGGTTTATCACAACAAATCGCCCAGCTACCTTTCTGAAATCTTCACCGATCCGGATTGCTCTGTCAGGCGATCATCACGTCTGGCAGTACAACATACCTTCCATGTTCCCACTCATAGAACCGATGCATATCAAAGGTCCTTCCATTTGGCAGGCGTTTACATGTGGAACTCTCTACCTAGCTATATTGTGACATCACCGTCCATTGCAGAATTTAAAAATAAGCTGCATGATCACCTTTTCTCGCTCGAACTTAGCTCGGTTCAGGGTTCCACCGTAGGCCTTTCAGCTGCTTAGTGTTTCTTCCTTTAGGGGTGACAACGCATTGTACATATGTTATTCAGGTTTAATTACTTTTAAGTTCTCATTTTATTTACATTGTTTCTGATTCTCTTGAAAGTGTCTCGGCAACTAACTTGCTTGTAAAACTGAGTTTAGTCAACGTAACTTACATCCGCAGATATCAGATATAAAATATCGATCTCATCATTATTGTTCTTACTTTTACATTACTTTATCTATACTATTATTATAAAGACACAAAGTTTGTAGCCTTTTTTTTGTTCGCTATGATCTCGGAAACCAATGTATTGAATTTTTACTAAAAGTATATGAAATAGGGGTAGAATTTCCCGGGGAGTGTTATAGGGTGTATAATTTTTTGTTACCGATTTTCTGGAAACCGGTTTTTTTAATTTTTCGAGAAATAATTGACCGAATTTTAAAGAATTGTATATCAAACAGGGGTAGAATTTCCCGGGGAGTGCCATAAAGTGTATAATTTTTTGTTACTGATCTTTTTGGAAACCGGTATCAGAAGTTTTTTGAATTAGCCTTTTTTTTGGTCGTTAAATGGACCAAATTTTTACTAAAAGTATATGAAATAAGGGTAGAATTTTCTGGGGAGTGTTATAGAGTGTATAGTTTTTTGTTATTAATTTTCTGGAAATCGGTTTTTTTAATTTTTCTAATTTTTCGAGAAATAATTGATCGAATTTTAAAGAATTGTACATAAAACCGATCTTTTTGGGAACTGGTATTTTCTTATTTAACCGAATTTTTACGAAAAGCAAGTTGTTAAATTTACATGTTAATTAATTAATCAATATCGAAAGTCGCTAAATTCACATATTAAATATATATATTAATCAATATTGAAAATTGCTAAATTCATATATTATGGTAAACGTCAATAACGAAAACTGACAGTACAGATATTGTACAGATTATTTTAAAGAATTGTACATAAAACCGATCTTTTTGGGAACTGGTATTTTCTTATTTAACCGAATTTTTACGAAAAGCAAGTTGTTAAATTCACATGTTAATTAATTAATCAATATCGAAAGTCGCTAAATTCACATATTAAATATATATATTAATCAATATTGAAAATTGCTAAATTCATATATTATGGTAAACGTCAATAACGAAAACTGACAGTACAGATATTGTACAGATTATTAAAATAGCGAAGGAAAGAAATTGAGAGTTAACAACGGATGTGAATACAACGGATGTCAATCGATATGGTTGTGACAGGAAGATAAAACGTGGAGAGTAAGGGGAAGATAAAGTAAGTTAAAGCTAAAATAAAAATAAAATGTATTATGGTTAATAATTAAAGTTACAATAAATATTTATTTTTTAATTTAGAAACAGAAAAATAGTGAGAAAGATATTGAGATAAAATAGAAGTAAATAAAGAAAGAGAGGTTTTGGAAAACTAAGGATTTGGAACGAAGAATGGAGTAGGAGAGTGTGAGAGTAAGAGATAAATAGAAGTACATATTGTACAGATTATTAAAATAGCGAAGGAGAGAAATTGAGAGTTAACAACGGATGTTAATACAACGGATGTCAATCGATATGGTTGTGACAGGAAGATAAAACGTGGAAAGGAAGGGGAAGATAAAGTAAGTTAACCCTTAAAGCGCACACCTCCGAAAAATTACGTAAAGCGCACTGGGGGTATGAGATACCCCAGTGTCTGTAAGTATGTACTTTAACAACGCTATTGACTATTTTATTGCATAAAAATTTCTTAATGAAGTTAAAGTCACGTATTTTAAAAATAAACAATAGTTATAGTGATTTCTTAAAATTAACATTGTTTAAAAAATTATTGAAAAAGAAAGGACAAAAAAATGTCACTTTTCACTTAAAATTGAATAACTTTGGCAATTTTTAATATTTTAAAGTAAAAATTTAACTGGATACTCTTGAGACATGGTATTTACGAGAAAAAATTATTACAATAATGCGCGTTTCAAAAAAGGTATTTATTTGGAGTATTGAAAGTAATGATTTTGTAAGAAATGAAATATTGGATTTTGCATGTTTTTATGGGTTTAATCTTATTTTTCCAAGTACAAAAAATAAAAAAAATGACATTTTTAATGTTTATAATTAAAGTAGTATACATAAAAGTTTTATTCCAAAAAATTAAATTGTATGCCATCTACATAAAGACATTAATTAATATAAAAAAAACATTGTAAAAAAATTCATTTCACATTTTAGTGTATACTTACGTTTGACAGATGTGAAATAATAATAAAAAAAAAATCGTCAGAAAAGGAACTCTACTATTCACTATATTGACGTAGAGCGCACACGGGGTATGACATACCCCACGATCTTGACACGTCTTATTCGAATGGCTACCACAAGCACACTGATGCTTGGACGAACGGTTCTGCTGCTCGAACATAAAGTTAATACTCCAAACTAATACCATATGTCGCTGCAAGTTCAATTTTCTACATTTTAATGGGACTTATCAGAGCACAAAGTTTGGAGTGGGGTATCCTACACCCCATGTGCGCTTTAAAGGTTAAAGCTAAAATAAAAATAAAATGTATTATGGTTAATAATTAAAGTTACAATAAATATTTATTTTTTAATTTAAAAACAGAAAAATAGTGAGAAAGGTATTGAGATAAAATAGAAGTAAATAAAGAAAGAGAGGTTTTGGAAAACTAAGGATTTGGAACAAAGAATGGAGTAGGAGAGCGTGAGAGTAAGAGATAAATAGAAGTAGATAAAAAAAGAAAGAGGTTCTGAAGAGGATTTTAAATGAGGGATTGAGTAAGGTAGAGTGAAATAAAAAAAGGTTGAAAGAATAGTAAATAAATAAATAAAGAGTGTTTTAAGGTTTAGAAATTAATAAAAATTACAAAAAAATTTTTTAAAAGACATTTATTAATTAAAAAAAAAAATTAATTTGTAAAAAAAAGAGAAAAGAAAAAATTAATAACATTTTGATGAAATAAGTTAAAGCGAAAATAAGTGTTGTAAGATTTAAAAATTAAAAAAAAGTAACGTATTTAGAAAAAAAATATTAAAAAAAAGATAAAATTAATTTGTTAAAAAAAGAGTTAAAATAAGAGTGTTCTAAGATTTAGAAATTAATAGAAATTACAAAAAAATCTAAAAAAAGATATTTATTGATTTTTACGGTTAAAAAAAATAAAGTGGGACAAGGTTAAATAATGTGGAATAAGTTTTTTGGTTTGTTTTGAAAGTGAATTCGCATAGCTTAAATTTCTTCAATTTAAGGAAGTGTAATTAAGTGTATAATAGAAAAAATGCCAAAAAGAAAGACTACATTGTCTAGAAATACTCCTGATGCAAAGAGAATGCAAGTTAACAGGGAAAAAAAAACGGAATCAAAATAAAACTTGCCTAAATCAAGACAACGAATTGGAACAAAAAAGATTAAAACGTTTAGCTGCACGACGTTTAAATGCTGCAGAATGTAGAGTGCGAGAATCAAGCATGCAACAAATGAGGCGACTTGAGGAACAACGACAACGTACAGCTCGCAATAGAGAGCAATCTAGAAATGTATGTGGTATGAGGGCAGCATTAGTATATCAACCTGAAATAGATTATGAGAATATGGAAGAAATTTCAATTGGAAAAATGGAAAAAATCTGTACACATTGCAATGCAAGGAAATGGCCTGAGGAATCGCAAGGCCTTTGTTGTTTTGGGGGTAAAGTAGTTTTACCAGAATTCGAGGAACCGCCAGAACTAATTAAAAGTTTAATTTTTGGGATACATTCATTTTCAAAACATTTTTTAGAGGATGCAAGAAAATATAATAATTTATTTCAAATGACATCATTTGGTGCAAAAGAAGTGAGAGAAGGCAATTTTATGCCTACATTTAAAATTCAAGGACAAATATACCACTACATTGGTAGTTTACTTCCAATACCAGGAAAAAAAACCAGAATTTTTACAGATTTATTTTATTTCAGACGCAGATCAAATTTCAAGACGATTAGATATAATTCCAAATCTAAAAAAAGAGTTGATTGAATTATTGCAAAAAAATTTGCAAGAACATAATAATTATATTAAAAGTTTTAAATATAATCTTGAAAGAAACTTAGAAGGTGCGATGGAAGAGTTAAAGATAATTATTCACGCTGATCGGGCACCTGTAAATGAACATAGAGGACGATATAACGTTCCTACAATGAACGAGGTGGCAGTCTTGATGATAGATGAAGAAAAGGGATCGAGAGATATTGTGTTGCACTGTCGAGATGGACGGTTGCAACGTGTCAATGAACTTCATCGGGCCTATGATCCATTACAATATCCCCTTATGTTTATAAGAGGAGAGGATGGTTACAATTTATCAATAACACAAAAAAGTAATACAAATTGTGTAAACATGAAAACAGTATCTTGCATGCAGTTTTATGCATATAGATTAATGGTTAGAGAAAATAGAATAAATCATATACATTATTTTAAAAATTTATTCAACCAGTATTGTGTGGATATGATGGCGAAAATGATTGGAGAAAGATTAGATTTTATACGACGTAATCAGAAAAAATTGCGTGTAGATGAATATATACATTTGCGAGATGCACTTAATCAGGATGCTAACGTGAATGCTGCGAACATAGATCAGCATATTATTCTTCCGTCGTCATTCACTAAATCACCGAGATACATGCAGGAAAAAACGCAAGACGCGATGACGTATGTGCGTAACTATGGACGGCCTGATTTATTTATAACATTTACATGTAATCCAGAGTGGTCAGAAATAAAGAATGAACTGTTTCAGGGACAAAAATCATATAATAGACACGATATAATTACAAGAGTTTTTCATTTAAAAATGAAAAAGCTAATAAAACTATGCACAAAAAATGAAATATTTGGGATGGTAAAATGTTACATGTTTAGTGTGGAGTGGCAAAAATGAGGTTTACCACACTGTCATATACTTTTATGGTTGCATACAAAAATTCAGCCAGACGATATAGACAAATTTATTTGTGCAGAACTGCCAGATAAGGAACGTGATCCATTGTTATATGCAATAGTGTGCAAAAATATGATACATGGACCATGTGGAGAGCACAACACAGCCTCATCGTGCATGAAGAATAATAGATGTTTGAAGAGATATCCACGAAATTTCATTATAGAAACACAAACAGGGCACGATGGTTATCCAACTTATAGACGAAGGAGTCCAGAGGATGGAGGATATATTGCAAATCTTAATATACGTGGAAAAATAGTAAGAATAGATAATAGATGGATTGTTCCATATTGTCCTATGCTGACGAGATGTTTTCAGGCTCATATAAATGTTGAATATTGCCATTCGGTACAGGCTATTAAGTATATATGTAAATATATTAATAAAGGTTCGGACCAAGCCACGTTTACTGTTCAAAATGAAATGGATGAAGTGAAGAAGTATGTAAATGGTCGTTACATAAGTACCTCAGAGGCTTGCTGGAGATTTTTCGATTTTTTAATTCATGAACGATATCCGACTGTAATGCATTTAACAGTACATTTAGAAAATGGACAACGTGTGTATTTTACAGAAAACAATATTCAAGAAGTTATTGAAAATCCACGAAAAACAACGTTAATCGCGTTTTTCGACCTATGCAAAACGGATGAATTTGCAAAAACGTTATTATATCATGAAGTTCCAGGGTACTATACTTGGAGAAATAATACATTTAGAAGAAGAAAAAGAGGGCAAGATGTCGAAGGACATCCTGGTATAAAAAAGGATTCGGCTCTTGGAAGAATTTATATAATTCATCCAAATCAAACCGAGTGTTTTTATTTGCGAATGTTATTACACCATGTCCGAGGCCCAACTTCTTTTGAGATGTTAAGAACGGTAAATGGTGTGGTTAATCCTACATTTAAAGCGGCTTGCCAAGAACGTAGACTTTTGGAAAATGATGATCAATGGAAAAATACACTCGCTGATGCCGTTGAATTGCAGTCGCCGAGACAATTAAGAGAATTATTTGCAATTATTTTAGTATTTTGTCAGCCGTCGCGACCAGTTATATTGTGGGAAACATTTAAATTAAATTTATGTGAGGATATTTTACATAAAGAGCGTTGTAGAAATAATGACACAACCTTAACATTATCAGATGATATCAGTAATAAAGGTCTAATTAAAATAGAGGATGAGGTTGTTAGACTAAGTGAGAAATATTTGGTAGATTACGGTTTAATATCACCAATACGTAATCAAGAAAATGCCATAAACTCATTCGACGTGATTTTAGGATGTTCATATGATACGAATGAGTTAAAAGAATATGTACGTAATAATCTTCAAAAGTTAGTAATTGATCAAAAAATGGCATTTGACAAAATTATGGAGAGTGTGAACAATAATTTAGGAAAAGTATTATTCTTGGATGCTCCTGGAGGAACTGGTAAAACATTTTTATTAAATTTAATAATGGCTAATGTGAGATCAAAAGGAGAAAGGGTTTTGGCTGTAGCATCGTCAGGTATTGCAGCAACTCTGCTCAGTGGCGGAAGAACGGCACATTCAACTTTTAAATTACCAATAAACGTATTTCAGGAAAAAGAAACAGTGTGCTCAATACGTAAAAATGGAACACTTGGGAAAATAATACAGGAAACAGTATTAATAGTGTGGGATGAGTGTACGATGAGTCACAGAGCCCACATCGAAGCAATCGATCGAACTCTACGAGATTTAAAATCATGTAATAAAGTAATGGGTGGAGTGACATTTGTTTTTGCAGGGGACTTTCGGCAGACATTACCAGTCATTCCAAGAGGAACAAGAGCAGATATTATAAAGGCATGTTTAAAATCATCTTACATGTGGAATTTTATAGAAAAATTGAATTTGAGAACCAATATGAGAGCACATCTTGGGGGAGGAGATTTTGAATTTTCACAGCAATTAATAAATATAGGAGAGGGAAAAATAATTAATGATAATGGTTACATAAATATTGACGAGAAAATAGGAAAGGTTGTAAATACTATAATCGAATTGATTGATGAAATTTACCCTGATATTGAAAATTTAGTAGAGAAATCTTATAATTGGCTATGTGAAAGAGCAATTGTATCGCCAAGAAACGCATCAGTAGAGGAGATAAACAACATAATTTTGGAGAAGATAAATTGTGAAAGCCGAGAATACAGATCCATTGATACCGTCATTAATAATGACGATGTAGTACACTATCCCCAAGAATTTTTAAATGCACTTAATCCATCAGGTTTTCCAATGCATTATCTGAAACTGAAAGTCGGAATATCAGTAATGTTGTTGCGAAATTTGAATCCACCGAAATTATGTAATGGCACTAGATTACAGATCAAAAATATGTGCAACAACATAATCGAAGCTATCATTCTTACTGGTCCAGCAGCAGGTAAACTCGCCTGTATACCTCGAATCCCTATGATTCCAACAGATTTGCCATTTCAATTTAAACGACAACAGTTTCCAATTAAAGTGTCCTTTGCAATTACAATTAATAAATCACAAGGACAGACGTTTAAATATGTTGGAATTGATTTGCGTGGGGAATGTTTTTCACATGGACAATTATATGTTGGATTATCTAGGACTGGAAATGCAGAAAATCAATATATTTTATTACCAGCAAATAGGAAAACAAAAAATATTATTTATCCAGAAGTTTTGTAAGTTTAAAATGGAACAACAAAAAATAAAAAGAAATTTGTATGAAGGATGAGTGTGAATTAAAGTGTTGCAAATATATTTTTGGGAAATAAAGTAATTTAATTAAAAGAAAAAAGTATCGTATAAAAGTTTAGTGTTAAAGTCAAAAAGGATGTGTATCCGTGTAAAATGGAAAAATGGAAAAACGCATGCGCGCGCGCATGAATAGATACATGTACACAAACTAAACAAAAGCGTGCGCGCATGCGTATATACATACATACACGCATGCATGCGCATACGTATACGCATCTACATATACGTACGTACGTACACGCAAATATACGTATCCACATACAAGTATGTACACAATTGCGTGCGCATATCTATATATATAGACATACGCAGGCACACATACGCATCCACACACACACACACACACACACACACACACACACACACACACACACACACACACACACACAAACAAACACATAAACACAAACATAAACACAAACATAAACACAAACATACAAACGCAAAAACAAACACACACATACACACACATACACACACAGACAAACACACATACAAACACACACACACACACACACACACACACACAAACACACATACACAAGAGGTGTAAATCCGACCAGGCAACCTCCACGTGGTACATCTTGGGTAATGCTAATGCTGGCGGTATTGATACAAAATTGAGGTATGGGATATTATATGCAAAAATGCTTTATATTCGAAATATAAGTTTGTAATATTGAAAATTAAAAAATGGCAAAAGCTACGCGTAGGAGAGAGAGAGAGAGAGAGAGAGAGAGAGAGAGAGAGAGAGAGAGAGAGAGAGAGAGAGAGAAAGAGAGAGTGTGTGAGAGAGAGAGACTATTTGTGTGTCTTGATACACATGTTATCCGGGGCGAAGCCCGGCGGGGCATGCTAGTTATATATAAGTTTATATACTTGTTTGTCATTAATTTGCCTAAAGTCACTGACTAAGGCATAATAAATACCATCAATCAATCAATCAATCTCCCTCTCCCTCTCTCTCTCTCTCTCTCTCTAAGATCGGTAACAAAAAACTATACAGTTTATAGCACTCGCCGGGAAAATTATTTCCCGAAAAATTCGTCAAACTTCTGTACCGGTTTCCAAAAAAATCGGTAACAAAAAATTATATACTTTATAGCACAGAAAATCAATAACCGATCGTACACATCGGTTGGCGCTCCCTGGTTTAATCGGTAATAAAATAAAAATCAAACTAGCACAGTAAACAACTGTGCCGCAAACACGTAGAACTACGTCAACTGTTGCTGTGCCCATACTGTGTAGTGAACGTAGTTCTACGTGTTTGCGGCACAGTTGTTTACTGTGCTAGTTTGATTTTTATTTTAAACAAATAAAACAGTTAGTTTTCGACGATTCTTTTTAAAACAATGGTAAAATAAATAAAACAATTTTTATTAATTCCATTATATTCTACAGTTTTTTCTACCTCTATTTCATATATAATTTTTTAAAATTTAGTTAATCAGTTCTTGAGTTATAGAAATTTTGGTAAATTTGGCTGTTTTTTTAAACAAAAATCGGTAACTCCTTTTATTATTAGCAATTTTGCATTTTTTAATGCAATATTTCGACGTTTTAGAGCATAAGAAACACATTGGCATCGAAAACTACGCAACCGGTTTAAAAAAAATCGGTATCAAGAAATTAACCCCACTACCGCCATTCCCAGAAAATTCTATCTCTGTTTCATATGTAATTTTTAAAAATTCGGTTTATTAAAAAATGAGTAGTTCGCGGAAAACGTTGCAAGAAAAAAATCGGTAACCTCTTTTGGAGATTTTATAAACTTTAGAGAAAAAAATGAGATTATTTAAGCTATCAAATGACAACTTATTTATTACTCTACAATTATTATTTTCGAAAATATAACAAAAAACTGCACAACCGGTTTAAAAAAAAATCGGTATCGAAAAAGTAACCCCACCACCGTCATTTCCGAAAAATTCTACCCCTATTTCATACATAATTCTTTAAAATTCGGTCTATTAACGAATAAGTAATTCACGGTCAGACAGACAGACAGACATACAGACAGACGTCAGGTTCTTATAATAATTCTATTTCAAGAAAATCGGGTATAAATAGAGAGTTCGGTCTTGTTTTATCATAAATGGGACATCTTAAGCTTTAAAATGAGATGTCAATGATTACTCTACGATTATAAGTTGCAAAGATCTAAACGTTCAAAGTGTGACATATTTTCGTTACATTGTTACATCCGTGGATACCCCCCATACCGCGGAGAAAGACGTAGTTCTACGTCAAAATTATATACTTTATAGCACTCCCCGGGAAATTCAACCCCTACTTTATGTACAATTCTTTGAGATTCGGTCATTCCGAACCGGTTTCCGATCGGTAACAAAAAATAGTACATTTTATAACACTTCCCGAGAAATTCTACTCCTTCATGTATAATTTTTTGAGATTCAATTATTTTCCGAAAAATTTAAAAAATTAAAAAAACCGGTTTCCAAAAAAATCGGCAACAAAAACTATACACATCATGGCGCTTCCCGTAAAATTCTACCCCTACTTCTTTAAGATTCAATCAATAAATTCCCGAAAAATTGAAAAAATTTCCGTACCGATTTCCAGAAAAATCGGTAACGAAAAGTTATACACTTTATAGCACTCCCCGGAAAATTCTACTCCTGTTTGATCTATAATTCTTTGAAATTCGGTGAATTATTTCCCGAAAAATTAGAAAAATTGGTTTCCAGGAAATTGGTAACAAAAAACTATACACATAGTGGCACTCCCCGGAAAATTCTACCCCTATTTCATATACTTTTGGTAAAAATTCGGTTCAGGGGTTTAGGCTAAGCAATATTAAAGAATCCGTGAAAACACGTTTTACTTCTTTTCACCCCGTTAGGGCTCGAATTTTTAAAAATCCCTTCTTAGTGGCACTCCCCAAAAAATTCTATCCCTATTTCATATACTTTTGGTAAAAATTCGGTTGAGGGGTTTGGGCTGGGCGTTGATGAGTGAATGAGTGAGTCAGGACATCTTTCTTTATATATATAGATATAGACTAGACACTACAGACGCGCGCTTCGCGCGCGCTATTTAGCTTTAACATTATGCTATTACTATTACACTATTAACCCTTGACACACACAACTGTCAAAATAAACAATGACAGCTGCAAATGAAGTAAGCGCAGCAAGAGAACCAATCGGCATCGCAGAAAAGTGACAACAATACCTACGACATGCCCTTTTTAGAAGAGGATTATTGTCATTCCACATATGGTCGTCACACATGGATAGAGATAGAATATTGGCCAAATATAGGTATTAACCGTTTAAGTTTCAAAGCGATCACATTTCTGCTTTATGCTTATTTTATTTAATTTTTTAATTTTTTTCATATATATTCATTATTTATTTCATATAAATATAAAAAAAATTAAGAATTTGCACATTGCTTCTGCACCATTTTTAAAAGTGTGCACATTAGAAATTTCCACATTATTTTTTATTGCGCTCACAAAGCTCCTCTATTTCTTAAAAAAGCTTGTATTTTATTTGACGCATAATTATTAATAGTATTCATTAGTTCCGCTTTCTCATAGAGGAAGCTTTATAAGCGCAATAAAAAGCAATGTGCAAATTCGTAATTTGCACACTTAAAAATGTTGAGAAAGCAATGGGCAAATTCCTAATTTGTACATTTTTTTTATTTTTATATAATTTTCACAAAAATTTTACGGGTTCCATTCTCTTCTGGTCAAATATTACATTATTGTAATTGTAAGTCTGATTAGGGTATCACTTCTTAATGCAGCTTTGTTCAAATAATGTTAGATGGTCATAAGTCATTTCTCAAAAAATTCAAAACTTTGATTGCGTATAAAGCTAGATCTAATCAATCAAATCTTAAAAAATTATATATAAAATAGGGGTAGAAAAGACTGCAGAATATAATAGAATCAGAAATAATCCGATATCTTAAAATTTACGGAAGTTAGAGCTACCACAGATATTTCTCAAAACATTTTAGACCTTTGATCGCGTATAAAGCTGGGTCTAATCAACGAAATCTTAAAGAATTATATATGAAATAGGGGTAGAAAAAACTGAAGAATATACTAGAATTAGAAATAGCCCAATATTTCAAAATTGGCGAAAGTTAAAGCAATTACAAACATTGCTAAAAAAATCTAAATTTTCTAAAGAAAGAACTCCTTTACCGATCACCGCCAAATTCAATACCCCAACTTTCCTTTAATAATACTCTACATAAAAAAAAATTGAGTCCGATATCTAAAAAATTACGGAAGTTAGAGCTACCACACACTTCAAATACTATACACGCACACACACATACACACACCTTTAAAACAATTAAGACTCCCATTTTTTATTGCATATTCTTAAAGCTTACTTCGAGAGCTTTTCAAAACACTAAAAAATTATTTTTTTATTAAGTATTTTTCGAGTTATGAGTGTGTACATACATACGTTATACATACACGCCCGGGAAAAAAGGATTAGATCTGACCAGATCAAATTTTATCTGGTTAGACATACTCAGATATGACTTTTCATGTCTGCGCAGATCTAGTCACATATGTTCATATATAACTGTATATAACTACATATGGGGTGTAATCTGGTCTTCGACGGCTCAGATCGGACCATATCTGCTCAAATCGGACCACATCTGTTCAGATCGAACCATATCTGTGATTGAATTTCATTGAAACAGTCCAGATCTGACTGTATCTGTTTAGATGGCTACGTAACAGGTGGCCCAACGACAAGTGATCCGCGACGTTTGATCCGCGACATTTGATCCGGAGACGAAAAAACCGAAAGACAAATAATCCGCACGACAAATCGTCCAAACTAATTAAATCCGCGACAAAACGCCCATAAAAAAAATTCAGAATTATGATAAAAATTCTCCTCCAATATAATATAAAGGTGTATGCGTGGAAGCAGTAGGTTCCGCCCCCCTGCGGGGGGTTCCACTATTGTTAAACTAGACACATAGTGTGCCCCCAAAGTACATACGTGGACCACTAAATATCAACCCTCTAGCAGGATCACTTGTCGCTCGAATCAATTGTCTTACGGATAATTTATCACCGGATATTTCGTCGTTAGACCGAATGTCGTATGGATCAGTTGTCGCGGATCAAACGTCGCGGATTATTTCATGGTCCGTTTCAATAATTATTTACAACTTTGTCATAAAGCATTTCTAGCCAAACTTCATATAAAATTTTTTTCTTACTTGCACTTGTAGAATATACTCCCGCAGTTTGCCGGGTAAAACCCGGAGCGCTCTGTATAAAATAATGATAGTATTATATCATATATTATTATATTACTGGTTTTAGAAAGATATATATATGCATGTAAAGTAAGAAAGTAAAAATCAAGAGCGTTAAATTTGGCGATCTCGCCAAATTTAAGTCAGAGGAGAGGTCAGAGAACCATTTTTACCTATTTCATGTTCCGTTTCAATATTTATTTATAACTTTGTTTATAATAAAACATTTCTAGCCAAACTTCATATAATATTTTTTTCTTATTTTCAATTGTAGAATATGCTCCCGCAATTTGTCGGGTAAAACCCGGGGCGCTCTGTATAAAATAATGATAGTATTATATCATATATAATTATATTACTGGTTTTAGAAAGATATATATATGCATGTAAAGTAAGAAAGTATATAAAATTACACGTTTAAGCAATTTATAAAAATTTCAAATATAATTACACACATATCATTTATCCACATAATGTGTAATGCATATTTAACCTTCCGTGTACGTGGGTCTACGGCGTCCAAGCCAAAATAATATCTGCTCGTAACTGTAAAACTGGCAAGCCTGCCTCCATTTCTAAAAAAAGTAAGTGAGAAAAAGGACTCAAGAGGGTCCCAGAGCTGTTACGAAAGAGCAATATATCGCCGAATACCGAGCAAGTCAAGTCTCGCACGGACGTCTCAGACCCATGTATGCACTAGACGTAATATCTTTTTTGTAAGTAATAATTTTGCTAATATTATTGAAAGTTCATTAAAAATCAAATATTAAATAAACAAATGGTTATCAAAAAATTATAAAATTGTCAACTACCATGTAGACAGATGTTTTGTAAATTTTTTCAGATTTTTAAAAATATCTTAAGGTAGGGAGCGTTGGAAATGACAGACTCACGTATGCACTAAGAAGGTACCGAAAAAACGGAGGGTTAATAAAAGCATTCTATATTTTATTACTTTGCGTACACGCGTCTCCGTGTAATACGCCGCGCAGATATCTGTAGCATACGCTGTTATACCCGCTTCGATACGGGTACCCATACTGACACGGGTAGCGGGTACCCGAATCGATACGGGTACCCGCTACCCGAATTACCCGAATTACCTGGGTACCCGCGGAACCGGTCTAAATCCGTATACAACGGGTAACGGGCAAACGGGCGGGTACCCGGATACCCGGGTATTCCGAGCTCTAGATATAACCATATGGTTATCTATACTCAAATGCGATCCAAAATACATTACATCTGACCATATCTGTTCAGATATAAGTCGAACTGAGGTTGTGTTTGATCAAAAACTGTTCAGGTCTGACAATATCTGGCCATGTTTAACTATAATAAATTAAATGTTCGATGATTGATATTCGTCTAAGATATTTAAATATATAAATATGAATTTATATTTATATACATAGCAAATTAAAGATATTCAATTAAATATCTTTGATAAAATTATATAAAAATAAATTATGATAAAGATATCATTTGCAGAAAACAAGTATTTTTTTATAAACAAAAAAACGTTAGTTATTTGTTATAGAAGCATTTTCATCAATTCGCCTTATATCTAAAATACAAAAGACAATCACAGAAATATAAGTTACTTCGTACATTGTAAGCTTATAGGTTCGTGAACCTGGAACCCCACTTAAAAAAAAATAATTTTTCAATACAGAAAATAATAGTATTTTGTTTGTAGTTGATTGTAGTAAATTTACTTTTGTTTGTAGTTGTATCGTTTAACAGTTACGCTTGTTTCAACAATTCGCCAAGAGTTCACTTTGTTAATTATCAAGATTTCCTAAATCTGTTTTTTTCTATATGTGCTTCAGAATCGTTTGTAGTAATTTTACTTTTGTTTATAATTGTACCGTTTTAGCTATAGTTATGTTTAAACAATTCGCCAAGAGTAAACTTTGTTAATTATCAATATTTCTTAATTTCGTTTTTTTTCCATATGATTCAAAATCGTTTGTAGTTGTTTGTAGTAATTTTACTTTTGTTTAAAATTGTACCGTTTGAATAATAATTGTGTTTAAACAATTCGCCTAGAGTAAACTTTGTTAATTATCAATATTTCCCAAATCTGTTTTTTTTTATGTGCTTCAGAATCGTTTGTAGTTGTTTGTAGTAATTTTACTTTTGTTTTAGAATTGTACCGTTTGAGTAATAATTGTGTTTAAACAATTCGCCAAGAGTAAACGTTGTTAATTATCAAATGGACTGATAAACAAGGTCAAATTTTGCATCGCAATGGAACCTAAATCTTTAAAAAATCTATGAAATTTAATCTATAAAAATTCTTCTTTAAATCCTAAGAAATACGAACATCATTTATCCGAAATGGTGAAAAAGTTGCGAAAATGGTGCACATTAAGATATTAGACTTTAATATTGGTTTACATAGAAACCAACTATCCGCTTTAAAAGTATTTTTTATTTTTTTAATATTACAAAAAATATATTTTTAGTTTCTAATTTCTTTATTGATTTAAGATTTAATATTTATTTAATTCTTTTAAAACAATCAATAAATTAATAATAATAATAATAAAATTGATGACATTTAATTATTAAAAGCAAGTAACCAGTGTTCACACATGTTACCATGAAAGTAATACGTCATATATCGTGAGTTTCTTTTATGCGTGGCTAAATTAAGGGCCATTCCAGAATACGTTAGCTACTCATAAATGTCATAAATAAAACAGTATTGGTTCATATTCAACTTTAAAAAAAATTAAATTTTTTATAATTTGTATAGAGCAAATTGACCTCTATTAAGCTGGACCCCCCATCAGCGCAAATCAAGTTCTTACTAGGTCAAAAATTTAGTGCTGTTTGTAGTTTAGCAGGAAACCGTTTAGCAGGTAATCGCGTAAAAAATGGGGGGTCCAGCTTGCCATAAAGCTGGACCCCCCATATCAGAAAGTGGTCCTATAGAGAAGACAAGTACACTATAATTTAGTGCTAATTAAGTGCTAATTAAGTGCTCTAAAATAACAATAAAATATTGACAGATTATAACATTTATTTAAATATACCGCACTATATATATTGAACACAGTACCGTCGCGGTTGACACAAACACTTAAAAAATTTTCTGCATGAATATATTCGTTACTAAAATGGTCGAAAACATATATTTCCCAAATCTGAGTTCATTGCTAACAGTAAAACAATTACGATAATTAACTTAGATCAGCCGTTGGCGCTAAGCACTAAGTTCCGTCATCTGATCGTCTACGAATTAGTTGCTCGCATGATTATAGTATTAAAATAATTTTCAGACATTGTACTTTAAAAAAATATCACGATTCAAATTTAGTGCTAGCTGCATAGTGTTGAAATTAATTAATTAATCAATGGAGCGCGCGCTTCGCGGATAAACTAATTAATTTCAACGCTATACAGCTAGCACTAAATTCGAATCGTGATATTTTCTTAAAGTACAATGTCTCAGGATTATTTCTGACCAAAAACAAGCAAGCACTTAATTTTTTAACGATTCTATAACGAATCACCAGACCGCTGCGCGCGCGCTCCATGAGTTAATTAATTAATTTCAACCCTATATGCAGCTAGCACTAAATTCGAATCGCAATATTTTCTCAAAGTACAATGTCTCAGGATCATTTTAAGACCATATTCACGCGAGCACCTAATTCTTTGACGATGCATAGCGTTGAAATTAATTAGTTTATCCACGAAGCGCGCACGCCGCGCTCTAAAGTTCGTTACAGAATCGTCAAAGAATTAGGTGCTCGCATGATTATAGTCCCAAAATAATCCTGAGATATTGTACTTTAAGAGAATATCACGATTCGAATTTAGTGCTAGCTGTATAGTGTTGAAATTAATTTATTTATCCCTGGAGCGTGCGCGCTGCGCTCTATAATTCGTTGCAGAATCGTCAAAGAATTAGGTGCTCGCGTGATTATGTCTTAAAATAATCCTGAGACATTGTACTTTGAGAAAATATCGCGATTCGAATTTAGTGCTAGCTGCATATAGGGTTGAAATTAATTAATTAACTCATGAAGCGCGCGCGCAGCGCTCTGTGATTCGTTATAGAATCATCAAAAAATTAGGTGCTTGCGTGTTTTTGGTCCCAAAATAATCCTGAGACATTGTACTTTAAGAAAATATCACGATTCAAATTTAGTGCTAGCTGTAGAGCGTTGAAATTAATTAATTTATCCGCGAAGCGCGCGCTCCATTGGTTAATTAATTAATTTTAACACTATGCAGCTAGCACTAAATTCGAATTGTGATATTCTTTTAAAGTACAATGTTTGAGAATTATTTTAATACTATAATCATGCGAGCAACTAATTCGTAGACGATCAGATGACGGAACTTAGTGCTCAGCGTCAACGGCTGATCTAAGTTAATTATCGTAATTGTTTTACTCTTAGCAATGAACTCAAATTTGGGAAATATATGTTTTCGATCATTTTAGTAACGAATATATTCATGCAGCAAATTTTATAAGTTTTTGTGTCGACCGCGACGGTACTGTGTTCAATATATAGCAGTATATTTAAATATATTTATATTATATTTATTGTTAACTTTAGCTACATAGCCAAGAAGTGGACTTGGTTTACAAATAGCCTTAATCATTCATCCTTCCATTCATACACTACTATCCTAACTTACAAATAACTATTGCAAAATGGTATTGTGTACCGAAAAGACTAAGATTGATGGTGTTCAATAAAAAAGGTAAGAAAAAATTTGAGAGGTAAAAATAAGATAATAAAGAAATACATTTAAATAAATGTTATAATCTGTCAATATTTTATCGTTATTTTAGAGCACTTAATTAGCACTTAATTAGCACTAAATTATAGTGTACTTGTCTTCTCTATAGGACCATTTTCTGATATGAGGGGTTCCTGTTGAGGATACAATTTCCGTGCTTTATATGTTCGCGATCAAATCATCATTATATGTATATTCACGGTTTTGTTCACGGACCAATCACGTTAGAGTACCCGAAGCGCTATCGTATCTACTATCTAGTTACTTTTACTCATTGTCTACGGTCGCCTCTCTTCGCGCTTTTTTTTCACAGTACACACTTCACTTTTGTCTCTAACGCTCAAGAAATAAATATATCCTGCTGTGTATATTCCTGTGTGTTTCAATACGCCCTGCTAACAGGTTATGGGCCCAGGGATACGCGAAGAATAATTCCGTTGAGTCTATCGAACAGATAAGACGTAAAACGATACGAGAGCACCGATCGTACTACGAGCGTCGGATACTGAGACTCGCTTCACGCTACCGACGAGGGATCGCACATCACGCGGAACTCGAAGCACGGTATACAGTTGAATTGAAGTCGGAATTGAGTTAGACGCAAAATTGCAAGCAAGAGGCAGCACACACACGTACGTAACCTCCTTGTTGTTGCACGCGGGAATTAAACTAACCTATTTCAGAAAGAGAAATGGCTCACACAAATATTGTGAATTCCACACGCATTGAGACACTAAACAGAGACAATTACGATACGTGGCGCATCCAAATAGAAGCACTATTATTAAAGAACGATTTATGGGATTACGTGTGCGGTAACAACGTAAAACCCGAACTCGTCGGCGAAGGCGCAGCACTCGCCCGAGCGCAAGATGCACGTAATGCCTGGATTTCGCAGGATCGGAAGGCGAGATCTGATCTTATTCTCTCCATCTCCCCATCGAAACTCAAGCAAGTTCGCGGATGCGAGACATCGAGGGACATTTGGTTAAAGCTAGAAGCCACCTACGCATCAAAGGGACCGGCACGTAAGGCAACTTTATTAAAGCAATTAGTGCAACACAAGCTATCAGACGATGGCGACGTACGTGAGCATCTCTCAAAGTTTTTTGATACGGTCGACAAGCTTAACGCGATGGACGTAGAAATGAACGGAGATCTCCTTACTATTATGCTGCTTTATAGTCTGCCAGATTGTTTTGAAAACTTTCGGTGCGCTATTGAGACGCGCGATACGCTACCCGATGCAGAGTCTCTCAAGATCAAGATCATCGAGGAGAATGGTGCTAGAATCCGAAGATCGGACCACAACGAATCCAAAGCGATGTTCGCCAAGCAAAATCCCAGAGGATCGCGGAATAATTCAAACAATAATCCAAGTAAGGCAAAAAAGTTTAAGAAGCCAAAATATAAGTGCAATTTTTGCAGAAAACAAGGGCATAAAGAATCCGAATGTTACTCCAAGAAGAAGAAACAGGATGAAGCAAAGGCTGAAGCGAAGGCTGAAGCAAAGGCCGAAGCAAAGGCTAACTGCACTGAACTTAGTTTCTTTACCAACAAAGATAGCTGTTCAAAGATTATGCCCGAAGATCAAAATTGGTGTCTCGATAGTGGTTGTACCTCCCACTTGTGCAACGATAGAGACTCGTTTCTGCGTTTCCAAAATACGGACAGTAAAATAAAATTGGCAAATGCATCTACCGCCGAGGTCAAAGCAAAAGGAGATGTCGGACTGACAGTATGCTACGAGAAGATTAATAAGTCCATAAACTTACAGAATACCTTATACGTTCCTGAGCTGAGAACAAACCTGATGTCTGTCGCAAAGATAGTGGACAAGGGCCATGAAGTCGTCTTTAAGAAAACTCACGCTGTTATTCAAGACATTCAGGGAAATGCCAAGATGATTGCCAAACGACGAGGAGATTTATTCTACTTGAGCTCCTCCCATCAAGACGCCAATGCCGCAGTCAATATCAGATCAAACGAAGATGAACTGTGGCATAGACGCTTTGGTCATCTCAACTACAGAGACTTGAGAGCGATGAAGAAGAACTGCAACGTCATCGGCATGAACTTCAAGGAAATCGACCAAATCCGCAATTGCAAGGTATGCCTCGCCGCAAAATTGCCACGTCAACCCTTTCCTACAAGAGTCGATAAATCGTCCGAAAAGCTACAAATCGTTTACACGGACGTTTGCGGCCCTATGAGGACTGTATCTAACGGAGGAGCACGATATTTCATGACTGTGATCGACGATTGTAGTCGATGGTGCAAAGTATTCTTTTTGAAATCCAAGGACGAAGCACCCTCCAAAATAATGGAGTATGTGCGATTTGCCGAGAGGCAGACTGGTTTGAAGGTTAAAGCCGTTCAATCTGATAATGGTACAGAGTATTGCAATAGGACTTTGGATTCGTTTTTCAAGACGGAAGGTATCCAGCGCAGGCTCTCCACCGCTTACACTCCACAACAGAATGGCGTCGCTGAACGCAAGAATAGAACACTGGTCGAATCAGCAAGATGCATGCTCACTCAAGCCAACCTCCCGCATAGCTTTTGGGCTGAAGCTATCGCAACGGCGAATTACATTCGCAACAGATGTATCTCTAAAAGTTTGGTTCAGGGCACTCCGTATGAGGCATGGACCGGTAAGAAGCCGAATGTCGAACACCTTCGTATTTTCGGTTCCAAAGTTTTTGTTACAGATAACGTGCCCAACAAAGGAAAGTTCCAGCTCAGAGCGACGGAGGGCATATTCGTGGGCTATTCTAACGAATCTAAGGCCTATCGCGTTTAAATCCCGAGCTTAAAGAAAATTCTCATTTTAAGGGACATCAAATTCTTTGACGAACAATCTTCAGAGAATGAGCGCGAGAACACCACTAATCACGACAGGGCGGCCTGCAGCGATACGACACCGAACGTTGGCCATCCCACTACAACGGAGATCGCCATCAACCCAGGAACAAGCGAAGACATTGAACACGTCGCTATAGATGAACCTGACGCTTCCGTGCACGATCAACCTATCAGACAGGATGACGATGCAGATGTAGAACAAACAACGCACGAGAAACGGGGGCCAGGAAGACCCCGATTAATACGCACCGGTAGTCGAGGACGTCCGAGCAAACAGTACAATATGGTACGTACTGACGCAAATCAAGGTTCGTCGAGTAGAGAGGCGCATCAAAACGAGGATCCCACCTCATCTGTCGCAAGCAATTCCGACGAGGACGGTTGGTACGACGCTTTCTCTGGTATGTGCATGGCCGAGATTCCGTTTTCGCAAGCTATAGCCGGCGACAATGCTGAAGAATGGAAGGACGCCATTTGTGAAGAGATGAAGTGTTTGGTCGACAACGACACGTGGGATATCGTCGAGATACCCGCAGACGCGAAAATCATCGGATCGAGGTTCGTTCTCCGCAACAAGCTTGGCGCAGACGGACTGCTAGAGCGTCGCAAGGCTAGATTGGTTGCAAAGGGATTTTCACAGCGTCCCGGAGTTGACTTCCGCGAAACGTTTGCCCCGGTCGCACGACTTTCATCACTTAGACTTCTGGTCGCTCTTTCTGCTACATCTGATTTAAAAATCACGCAACTTGATGTAAAAACGGCCTACTTAAATAACATAGACACGGAGATCTACATTTCGAAGCCTGAGCTGCTCGAAGAAATGCTTAGAAGAATAATTCATCAGGAATCTAATACCGAGTTAGCATCTAAAGCCAAGAAGATGCTATCCCAGTTGGTTAACGGCAACCAAGTTTGTCGACTCAACAAAGCCCTCTACGGCCTTAAACAAGCTGGACGTCAGTGGTACGAGACACTTAAGGAGGTCCTTCGGCTACTTGGTCTCGTTCCAATCAAGTCGGATCCATGCGTATTTGTTGACAAGAATGGCGATCAAACCTTTGTTTTAATATACGTGGATGACATCATCATCGCGTCCAAGGATTCAGGGAGAGCAGATCAAATTAAGAGAGGACTGTCGCGGCAATTCAAGATTAAGGACCTTGGTGAAGCCAAATACTGCTTGGGGATCGAGATTCGTCAAGAAAAGAAGCAAATCCGTCTATCTCAGGCCGGCTACATTCGTGAAATCCTGAATAGATTTGGCATGATCGACTGCAAGCCTTCTAGGACGCCTTTGGTTGTTGGGTCAAAGCTATTGAAGGAAGACGCTACCAAAAAAAGAGATGACATACCCTACAAGGAACTCACTGGCGCCCTTATGTATGTCGCAATGGGAACACGTCCGGACATTGCACACGCCGTGAGCGTTCTTTGCCAGTTCAACGATTGTTATAACGAGTCACACTGGTCAGCTGCAAAGCGCGTGTTGAGATATTTGAAGGGTACCATGAATTATGGTCTCAATTACACAAGAGTCAACGAAGGATTAGTTGGCTATGTCGACGCCGATTGGGGAAATTGCAGAATTGACAAGAAGTCATACACCGGCATGGCATTCGTTCTTGCTGGTGCCGCAATCTCATGGGGATCAAGGAAACAGCGTACGGTCGCGTTGTCATCCACGGAGGCTGAGTATCTGGGACTCACCGATGCGGCCAAAGAAGCGGTTTACCTCGTTCAGTTTTTGAAAGAACTGGGCCTCGGAAATGTAGCCACTGTTACCCTTTACAACGACAATATGGGCGCTGCCCATTTGGCTCAAAATCCTATTCATCACGCCTGGTCAAAACATATTGACATTCGTTGTCATTTCATTCGTGAAGCCTTGTCCGGAGGGACGATTCAACTAAAATACCTTCCTACTGAAGAAATGACAGCGGATATGCTTACAAAGGCACTTCCATCACCTAAACACGAGAATTGCTGCAAAACCATGGGGATTGGTCCTACTGAAGATCCAGCCATGCAATCACGAAATTGAGGGAGAGTGTTGAGGATACAATTTCCGTGCTTTATATGTTCGCGATCAAATCATCATTATATGTATATTCACGGTTTTGTTCACGGACCAATCACGTTAGAGTACCCGAAGCGCTATCGTATCTACTATCTAGTTACTTTTACTCATTGTCTACGGTCGCCTCTCTTCGCGCTTTTTTTTCACAGTACACACACTTCACTTTTGTCTCTAACGCTCAAGAAATAAATATATCCTGCTGTGTATATTCCTGTGTGTTTCAATACGCCCTGCTAACAGTTCCAGCTTTATGGCAAGCTGGACCCTCCCATTTTTTACGCGATTTTCTGCTAAACGGTTCGAGCACCAAAATTCGGACTAAGGCACTTAATTAGCACCTAAATAGCACTAAATTTTTAACCTAGTAAGAACTTGATTTGCGCTGGTGGGGGGTCCAGCTTAATAGAAGTAGCAAATTGTTGGTTTCTATATATAAACCAATAATAAATCCTAATACTTTAATAGGCTATTTTCACAACTTTCCCACCATTTCTCGGATAAATAATTGTTATTTTCCTATTTCTTAAGATCTAAAAAAAAATTTTTAAAGATTAGTTTAGTCTATCAGGATGTGTGCGCAAAGTTTGGTCTTATTTACCGGTCCTTCTTTCTCAAATTTTTTTCCCATATGATTTACAATGATTTGTAGTTATTTGTAGTAATTTTTCTTTCGTTTATAATTGTATCATTTAAAAATTATGATTGTTTAAACAATTCAATAATAATAAAATTTATTAATTATTAAGTTTTTTTCAAATCCACTTTTTCTATGTGACTTAAAATCGTTTGTAGTTGTTTGTAGTGATTTAGTTTTCGTTTGTAATTCTGCCGTTTGAGTAATACCCAGATAACAATTCGTGCGGGGTCATATTACCTTCATGGCGTAATTATCACACCGTGCATGCACGAACGCATCATGCTCGCTTCACGAAGTGATTTTGGCATACGTGCGCGTATAGAAGGTCGCACTATGCCATCACGTGTGATTACACGTGTGATGGTACAGTGATTACGCACACGTGATGGCATATAGTCCAGGAGCCACCGCCTGTTTTTTAAAGTGATTAATAACAGGCTAAATCTTCGTGAGAAGGTTCGGTTCGACAAGACGCCCAAGTTCTTTCGTGTAAAAATTCTCGATAGAGGTAGCTAATGTAGTGCGCAGGTGTAAAACATGTCAATTTGGTGGGGTGTCGAAAGTGTCTGACTAACAGTAAGTTTCTTATTGAAATGTTAAGATAATTGGATAATAAACTCGGAAAAACAATTGTCCTACAAAATGGATGGTTTTGACTGGAGCGTCCTCCGCTCCGAATATGTCGAAATAACTAGATCATAAAAATTATTAATAACCAGCTGATTTTTTGTATGCAGCTTAGTAAATATTTGTATAATGAAATGGCCACATAGTCCTACAAATTTGGTGGTACGTTTTCCCAGTCCTACGCTTAGAAGTTGTCGATTCCACGGTAACACTTTTTTCATTAATAACCGTAAGACAAAAAAAACACATGTTAAGTTAGTGCATTCTTTGCATAAATCAAACAGTGTCCTACCAAAAAATGGAACACATGTATTCGTAAGCAGAATCAATACTTTTTTTGAAATAATATAACTAGTTGTATGAACTGTAGTAGCATATGACCTGCCAAAATAAAACATTATTTGGATAGGTATAATATATATTATAATTTATAATATCTCCGCGCGCGATTTATTATATTATAATATTTCATAACAAAATGCCCGCATAGCGATTAAAATAGCAATTTTAATATTTTAATGTTATTTTATTCATCCAAGCTCGATCGCCCGCCTACGTGACTCGCTCGGCAGCAGCGGCTGGATTGTCATTTGTCGTCCTTCGTGATCCGAACCCGAACGTCCTCGCGGTAACATTTTGCGTGCTCCGCGTGCTCTGTATCCGAGTGTATTAATAATATATATTATAGTTCCCGTGTACCCATTTTTGCCTTCAAGGGCCATCCACGCCTTCCTGGCTTATCCTCGAGCCTTGCCTATCCGTCTGACGGTGTAAAAAATAATAAAAAAAGGTGAGAGGAAGAGGAGGAGGTACAACGCATACAATCCGAGGTGGAGGCTAAGGACGCGGAAGCTAGGAGATTACAGGCCGAGTTCGAAGCTGCCAAGTATGAGCAATTTTCTTCTTTTTTCTCATTCTTTGTTTCTTAGTTAACATAATCGAGGATAATTGCATGTTTATCATTCTTGCTATGCAAGACTGAGACAAGAAGAAGCTGACCAACAATATCTGGCCAATCAGACTCCGCATCATCATCATGTCGAGGAGAATGAAGAGGGCGAAGAAGAAGATGAAGACGAGGTTCCTCAAGGAGATGTTACTAAGGACCTCGCGACTGATGAGTCAATAATCGATCCTGTCGAAGAGCGACGCACTTTAGCAGAGAGAAATGAACGTCTCCACGACCAATTGAAGGTACGTTGATATCTGATTTCAATATATTTTATTCAGCTTTTCATTTTTTTTTATTTTAACCAACTTTGTAATTTTATACAGTTAAAACTTCTGCTTTTAACCGTTTATTCCTCTAGTAAAAAATCTGAAAATACGTTTATGCGATTTGACACAAACTTCACGAGAGATTTTGTATGCACTGCTATAATGGAACGCTTTTATTGACAGGCATTGAAACAAGATCTTGCCCAGTCGCGTGACAAAACCAAGGAGACGGTGATGGATAAAATTCACAGGGGAAACGTGCGCCAAGGCCGCGACAAGTACAAGACACTTCGCGAGATTCGCAAAGAGAACACCAAACGCCGCGTTGATCAGTTCGAGAACATGTAAATTAATGTGCGTGCATCTAATCACTTACCTTATACATGTCCTTTCCTATCTTCAATTTCTCACCTGACTTTGCGAAAGCGGAGAATACAGTAAAATGCTAACGATAACGAAAAGAGAAAAAGAGAAGGCATTAATAGAAGATAAGACGGAGAGAAATAAAAGTATAAATTCTACTCAATCAATGTATAAATAGAATAATTTGAATAACAACAGACATATATTTCCGATCAATTAAACTTTAATCTTTCTCAACATTTGCGCGAATGACAACCGTGATTATCGTATAACGAGAATTATGAGCACGTTAGTTTGATGACGACTCTATACCCTCACGCAAAACCGATAATCAAAGCTCTCACCTTTTTTTAGTATTCTATTTTTAATAGTCACTTTTCATCAGGACGTCATAAACTATATTTTTTAAAAAAAAGGTAAAGAAAGGCGCCAAGTACACGCGTAGTAGTGTATATATGTATGTTGTTACCTCGAAAAAAACAGTGGTAATATTATATCTAAAAAAATCTAAGTAACAAGTGGTAGACGTAATCTTTTTTCATCTAAAAAAATCTCGAAAAAACCTAAGCAGTAGTATATTTACCTAAAAAAACCGGTAACAAGTGGTAGACGTAATCTTTGTATCTCGAAAAATCTCGAAAAAACCTAAGCAGCAGTATTTTTATTTCCAAAAAATTATAACTCAAGTGATACACATAACAAAATTACGTACCTTATCAAAAATGAGTCGTGCTTCAAGTGATCTATTACAATTACAAAAAAGAAATGATATCTCTTTTTAAATTACAGCGCCAATTACAGAGAGAACAAACACTGAGATAAAAAATTTGTCAATCTTAAGAAATATTTTGTCCGATACGTTTAACTAAACATTTTAGTTAGTTAACTAAACATTAGTTGAAATAATTAATTTTTGATTAAAAATACGAAATAAATTGTTCAAACAACTAATATCTAGTTGACTAACTAAAATGTTTAGTTGAACGTATCGAACTAAATATTTCTTGAGATTATCAATTTTTTTTCTTGGTGTATTTTTCGAGATACAAAGATTACGGTCTACCACTTGTTACTTAGGTTTTTTTTAGGTGAAGAATTACAGAGGTAACAATACAAAATACAAATATTTTATTAAAATATTTAAATCCAACAAGGAAATACAAGGTATTTAAATACAAAGTTTATATATGTATTTTAAAAGATTTAATCGCATCGCAAAGAATTACAGAGGTAACAGTACAAAATTAAAATATTTTATTAAAATATATAAATTTTTCTTGTAAAAATACTTGGCGCTGCTAGACCTCGAAATTTTAAATAAATAAGGACAACAATAAATAAAAATAATTCAGAGAAGAATGCGACGAGAGTAACAAAATGATTATCAGCGTGGTGTGTATGTGCGAGCGAGTGATATGGGTGTGCGTGACGACGGCAAATAATGCGGCTTATAATCAAGTATAGGATAAGTTTATTTATTTATTTAAAATTTCGAGGTCTAGCAGCGCCAAGTATTTTTACAAGAAAAACTTATATATTTTAATAAAATAATTTAATTTTGTACTGTTACCTCTGTAATTCTTTGCGATGCAATTAAATCTTTTAAAATACATATATAAACTTTGTATTTAAATACCTTGTATTTCCTTGTTGGATTTAAATATTTTAATAAAATATTTGTATTTTGTATTGTTACCTCTGTAATTCTTCACCTCAAAAAAACCTAAGTAACAAGTGGTAGACCGTAATCTTTGTATCTCGAAAAATACACCAAGAAAAAAAATTAATAATCTCAAGAAATATTTAGTTCGATACGTTCAACTAAACATTTTAGTTAGTCAACTAGATATTAGTTGTTTGAACAATTTATTTCGTATTTTTAATCAAGAATTAATTATTTCAACTAATGTTTAGTTATATAACTAAAATGTTTAGTTAAACGTATCGGACAAAATATTTCTTAAGATTGACAAATTTTTTATCTCAGTGTATGTTCTCTCTGTAATTGGCGCTGTAATTTAAAAAGAGATATCATTTCTTTTTTGTAATTGTAATAGATCACTTGAAGCACGACTCATTTTTGATAAGGTAACGTAATTTTGTGATGTGTATCACTTGAGTTATAATTTTTTGGAAATAAAAATACTACTGCTTAGGTTTTTTCGAGATTTTTCGAGATACAAAGATTACGTCTACCACTTGTTACCGGTTTTTTTTAGGTAAATATACTACTGCTTAGGTTTTTTCGAGATTTTTTGAGATGAAAAAAGATTACGTCTACCACTTGTTACTTATATTTTTTTTAGGTATAATATTACCACTGTTTTTTTCGAGGTAACAACATACATATATACACTACTACGCGTGTACTTGGCGCCTTTCTTTACTTTTTTTTTAAAAAAGGTAATTTTGTACAGATATCATGCCTTTTTGTAGTATTACGCATTTTATAAACAGTATGTACAAGGTGTTATTTCGAGGTATAATACTACCACTGTCTTTTTAATACATATGTACTACTATGCGTGTACTTGGCGCATTTTTTTACCTTTTTTGAAAAAGGTAATTTTGTACGGATATCACGCCTTTTTGTATTCAGGCTTGATTTATAAGAATCGACTTGAAAATTCCCTAGCGGCAGAACTAAAACTATGTCATGACATAATAAAAATTCATCCAATTTTTATTATGTCTACACATAATTTTAATTTGTCCAATTTTTATTATGTCTAGACATAATTTTAATTCAGCGAATTTTTATTATGTCATGACATAGTTTTAGTTCTGCCGCTAGGGAATTTTCAAGTCGATTCTTATGAATCAAGTTTGAATTCGATGTTTAGGTATCCCAGGTTGCCGATGACGGATTCCAAATAGTGCGCTCCATAGTTTTCGGTGTCCAGGTGTAATAATACTTTGAATTCGATGTCTAGGTGTCCCACGTTGCCGATGACGAGGTCCACATAGTGCGCTCCGTAGTTTTCAGTGTCTACGTGTATTAATACCTCGAATTCGATATATACGTGTCCTACATTCGGATTTAAAGTTTATTAATATACCTAGTCACCAAAAACTACGAAGCGCACTATGTGGACCTCGTCATCGGCAACCTGGAACACGTAGACAACGAATTCGAGGTATTATTACACCTAGACACCAAAAATTACGGAGCGCGTTATCTGGACCTCGTCATCAGCAACCTGGGACACCTAGACATCGCATTCAACGTATTATTACACCTGGACACCGAAAACTACGGAGCTCACTATCTAGACATCGTCATCGGCAACCTGGGACACCTAGACATCGCATTCAACGTACGATTACACCTGGACACCGAAAACTATGAAGCGCACTATCTGGATCCCGTCATCGGCAACCTGGGACACGTGGACATCCAATTCAAAATATTAATACACGTAGACACCGAAAACTACAGAGCGCACTATGTGGACCTCGTCATCGGCAACCTGGAACACGTAGACATCGAATTCAACGTATTATTACACCTGGACACCGAAAACTACAGAGCGCACTATGTGGATTCCGTCATCGGCAACCTGGGACACGTCGACATCGAACTCAAGGTATTAATACACGTAGACACCGAAAACTACGGAGCTCACTATCTAGACATCGTCATCGGCAACCTGAGACACCTAGACATCGCATTCAACGTATTATTACACCTGGACACCGAAAACTACGGAGCTCACTATCTAGACATCGTCATCGTCAACCTGGGACACCTAGACATCGCATTCAACGTACGATTACACCTGGACACCGAAAACTATGAAGCGCACTATCTGGATCCCGTCATCGGCAACCTGGAACACGTGGACATCGAATTCAAGGTATTAATACACGTAGACACCGAAAACTACGGAGCGCACTATGTGGACCTCGTCATCGGCAACCTGGAACACGTAGACATCGAATTCAACGTATTATTACACCTGGACACCGAAAACTACGGAGCGCACTATGTGGACCTCGTCATCGGCAACCTGGAACACGTAGACATCGAATTCAACGTATTATTACACCTGGACACCGAAAACTATGAAGCGCACTATCTGTATCTCGTCATCGGCAACCTGGGATACCTAAACATCGAATTCAAGCTTGATTCATAAGAATCAATATGTATTATATATATATACTTAATTTAACTAAATAGAAATCTTTCTTCTGACCGATAAGTTTATCGACCTTTAATAATTTACCTACTAGATCGTTCGAAATACGCGCGCGATATCGAAACTGGCGATACCTGCGCCGCCAGTGTCGAAAAAGTGAAAGGGACATTTTCTCTGATCACGTGATATGGCATGAGAGACGGTCGACGTAGAAGAAGAAGAAGTAGTATCTTAAAAATAAATTTTCCCATTTGGACTTTGCGTCGCAATATCTCCGCTCGTAGGGCACGTAGCGGAATATTATGAGAGAAACCCCCCCCTAATTGGACCCCAAGCTGTCAATCAAGCCTACTTAGAACTTGATCCGTTCACTCGTTAATCGAGATCTCAACATCTCGGGTACTCGCAACCCGTCGCGTCGCGTAAAAGAGTCACGGTGCGGTCTCGCTCCGCGTGTACTTGGCGCGAGACACTACCGTGTCTCTTGATACATCATACTAAATTAGCCAATTTTACCGGGATCCATTTTCCCGTAGTTTGGTGCGGGGTCCTCTAAACTTGTCGGTTTCAATTGCTGTCGTATGGAAATATGATTTCATTGAGTTTCAACTTTATAAAATATAAGAAAGCGTATATCTAGAGAGCGTATATGTATGTATAATATATGTATAATATATGTGAGAGCAATTGATGCTCATATGAGCCGCACGCATGCGGCACTCACGTGTGTGCAAATTTTAAAATAAAAATGTTTATAAATAAATATATATTTGATCTTCTTTAATTTAACGTTTTTATAACTGCAATAGTACATATTACATATATATTAAAAAGTAGGGTACAAGGTGAGAGCAATTGATGCTCATATGACCCGCATGCATGCGGCACTCACGCGTGCGAGTCATATGAGCATCATTTGAGGACGCATCTGTCTAGCACCATGAGTTCACGCCGTGCAAATTATCCGCACGACGTGCACGCGTCGTGAGCTCACTTTGCGGGCATTTTGTTATCTGTTAACTATAGTTGCGTTGAACTATTCGCCGAGAGTAAACTTCGTTAATTATCGCAATATTTCTTAATTTCATTTTTTCCATATGATTCTGAATCGTTTGTAGTTATTTGTAGTAATTTTACTTTCGTTTGTATAGTTGTATCGTTTAAAAGTTACGATTGTTTAAACAATTCGCCAAGAGTTCACTTTGTTAATTATCAATATTTCCTAAATCTGTTTTTTTTCTATGTGCTTCAGAATCGTTTGTAGTAATTTTACTTTTGTTTATAATTGTACCGTTTTAGCTATAATTATGTTTAAACAATTCGCCAAGAGTAAACTTGGTTAATTTACCGATATTTCTTAATTTTGTTTTTTTCCATATAATTCAGAATTATTTGTAGTTGTTTGTAGTAATTTTGCTTTCGTTTGTAGTTGTATCGTTTAAAAGTTACGATTGTTTAAACAATTTGCCAAGAGTTCACTTTGTTAATTATCAAGATTTTCCAAATGTTTTTTTCTATGTGCTTTAGAATCGTTTGTAGTTGTTTGTAGTGATTTTACTTTTGTTTATAATTGTACCGTTTGAGTTATAGTTATGTTTAAACAATTCGCCAAGAGTAAACTTTGTTAATTATCAATGTTTCTTAATTTCGTTTTTTTCCATATGATTCAAAATCGTTTGTAGTTATTTGTAGTAATTTTGTTTTTGTTTTTTGTTGTATAAAATCTTAATAATTAACAAAGCATATTCTTAGCGAATTGTTTAAACAATCGTAACTTTTAACCCTTAAATGCCCCGTGGGGTCCAGTGGACTTCAAACCTTTTATAATGATATATTTTCAAATGTTCTTGCCAAAAATAGAGCTCATGCTCCCATTAATGATAGTTGAGTGATTGACCTACCCGTTTGTATAACATTACTACATTTGTAAAGTAATATTTCACATTAATTAGTATGTAAAACTTAATAAAATACGAAAAGTTGTACTTTATTATAAGTTTTGTTTTTCTTTATATGTAATATAATCACATGTACGGTGTTTAAAGTTAAAGCGGGGAGCACACACTTCTGCACAACGCATAATGCGTAAGCATAAGAAAATTGATTGGTTCATACACATGTGCATAAGGAAATAGATCAATCAATTTTCTTATGCTTACGCATTATGCGTTGTGCAGAAGTGTGTGCTCCCCGCTTAAAGCATGAAGAAACTAAATAATGTTACCGACGGAGGAGAGGTAGAGTAGCGAGCGGACCAGTGCTGGGTCTGTACCGCAGCCGAAGCTTGGTCAAGCTCTATTGGACTGCATGGTTACTTGCTTCTAATAATTAACTGTTATCGATTTTATTATTATTATTATCTATTAATTTATTGATTGTTTTAAAAGAATTAAATAAATATTAAATCTTAAATCAATAAAAAAATTAGAAACTAAAAAAATATTTTGTAATATAAAAAAAAAATACTTTTAAAGCGGACAGTTGGTTTCTATGTAAACCAACATTCAAGTCTAATATCTTAATGTGCACCATTTTCGCAACTTTTCCACCATTTCGGATAAATGATGTTCGTATTTCTTAGGATTTAAAAAAGAATTTTTATAGATTAGATTTCATAGATTTTTTATAGATTTAGGTTCCATTGCGATGCAAAATTTGACCTTGTTTATCAGTCCATTTGATAATTAACAAAGTTTGCTCTTGGCGAATTGTTTAAACACAATTATAACTCAAACGGTACAATTCTAAAACAAAAGTAAAATTACTACAAACAACTACAAACGATTCTGAAGCACATAAAAAAAAAACAGATTTGTGAAATATTGATAATTAACAAAGTTTACTCTAGGCGAATTGTTTAAACACAATTATTATTCAAACGGTACAATTTTAAACAAAAGTAAAATCACTACAAACAACTACAAACGATTTTGAATCATATGAAAAAAAAAACGAAATTAAGAAATATTGATAATTAACAAAGTTTACTCTTGGCGAATTGTTTAAACATAACTATAGCTAAAACGGTACAATTATAAACAAAAGTAAAATTACTACAAACAACTACAAACGATTCTGAAGCACATATAAAAAAAAACAGATTTAGGATCTTGATAATTAACAAAGTGAACTCTTGGCGAATTGTTGAAACAAGCGTAACTGTTAAACGATACAACTACAAACGAAAGTAAAATCACTACAAATAACTACAAACCATTCTGAATTATATAGAAAAAACGGAATTAAGAAATCTTGATAATTAACAAAGTTAATGATAATTAATAGTTGGCGAACTGTTCAAACGCAATTATTACTCAAACGGTACAACTACAAACAAAAGTAAATTAACTACAATCAACTACAAACAAAATACTATTATTTTCTGTATTAAAAAATTATTTTTTTTTAAGTGGGGTTTCAGGTTCACGAACCTTAAGCTTATAGATGATAGATAAACAAAAGTGAAAAAATTCTCAATTTGATTATTATGTAATAGCTAGATTACGTTAAAAATTGTATTGAAATTATTTGGAAACTTGCATAAATAATTACCAACTCGAATAAGAATTGTTAGAGACTTTACAATTTTTACTACTAAGATATTTATTGGTTATACAAGGTGTAACAAAGAGATCGGGATTATCTCTGAAAGATGACGTTTTTGGAAGAAATGTTTTATACAAAAGTTGTAGGGTACCAAGTTATCAATTATGTGGTGATATTGGTTTGACCTTGAACGATCTTGGAAAAGTCACATCAAAGTCATATTGAGTTCTTTAAACGGGGACTCCTATTTTTTGTCATATTCTTGTAGTCCTTGTCGAGACGTTTTCAATAAAACTTTCTTTTGTTAAAAATTTCCTGAGATATTTTAAATTTTGTCATAACATTTTTAATATAAAATATAAGATATCTCATAAACAGGGAGTAAGATATAAGGAGACCGATCTCCATACTTGGCTACCCGCAAAAACCTGGCCTGATTTTGGGCAAAAGTTGAGTGTTAAATGTTACCACTCGCAGCGCTGATGTTCCATCATCGGTGGGTCACGTGACAATCCGTTTCAATGTTCAAGTGTCAACTTGGCGACGATAGTACGTTCCGACACATCCCGATAAAAATTTAAAAAAAAAATCTAAATATATATATAAATATATAATATTATATAAAAAATTATATAAAATCAAGAGACACGGTAGTGTCTCGCGCCAAGTATACGCGGAGCGAGACCGACCGTGTCTCTTTTACGCGACGCGACGGGTTGCGAGTACCCGAGATGTTGAGATCTCGATAACGAGTGAACGGATCAAGTTCTAAGTAGGCTTGATCGATAGTTGGGGTAAAAATAAGGGAGGTATCTCCTATATAATTTTCCGCTACGTGCCCTACGAGCGGAGATATTGCGACGCAAAGTCCAAATGTGAAAATTTTTTTATTAAGATACGTCGTCTACTCATCATTATAACATACGTGTAACAAACAGATAACAGAGAAATGTCGCTTTCACTTTTTCGACACTGGCGGCGCAAGTATCGCCAGTTTCGATATCGCGCGCGTATTTCGAACGAATCTAGTAGGTAAATTATTAAAGGTCGATAGACTTATCGGTCAGAAGGAAGATTTCTATTTAGCTAAATTTAAGTATATATACATATAATATATATTGATTCTTATGAATCAAGCTTGAATTTGATGTTTAGGTATCCCAGGTTGCCGATGACGAGATACAGATAGTGCGCTTCATAGTTTTCGGTGTCCAGGTGTAATAATACGTTGAATTCGATGTCTAGGTGTTCCAGGTTGCCGATGACGAGGTCCACATAGTGCGCTCCGTAGTTTTTGGTGTCTACGTGTATTAATACCTTGAATTCGATGTCCACGTGTCCCAGGTTGCCGATGACGGGATTCAGATAGTGCGCTTCATAGTTTTCGGTGTCCAGGTGTAATAATACGTTGAATTCGATGTCTAGGTGTTCCAGGTTGCCGATGACGAGGTCCACATAGTGCGCTCCGTAGTTTTCGGTGTCTACGTGTATTAATACTTTGAGTTCGATGTCCACGTGTCCCAGGTTGCCGATGACGGGATCCAGATAGTGCGCTTCATAGTTTTCGGTGTCTACGTGTATTAATACTTTGAATTCGATGTCCACGTGTCCCAGGTTGCCGATGACGAGATCCAGATAGTGCGCTTCATAGTTTTCGGTGTCCAGGTGTAATCGTACGTTGAATGCGATGTCTAGGTGTCCCAGGTTGCCGATGACGATGTCTAGATAGTGAGCTCCGTAGTTTTCGGTGTCCAGGTGTAATAATACGTTGAATGCGATGTCTAGGTGTCCCAGGTTGTCGATGACAATGTCTAGATAGTGAGCTCCGTAGTTTTCGGTGTCTACGTGTATTAATACATTGAATTCGATTTCTAGGTGTCCCAGGTTGCTGATGACGAAGTCCAGATAGCGCGCTCCGTAGTTTTTGGTGTTTAGGTGTAATAATACCTCGAATTTGATATCTACGTGTTCCAGGTTGCCGATGACGAGGTCCACATAGTGCGCTTCGTAGTTTTTGGTGTCTAGATGTATTAATAACTTTAAATCCGAATGTAGGACACGTAGATATCAAATTTGAGGTATTAATACACGTAGACACCGAAAACTACGGAGCGCACTATGTGGATCGCGTCATCGGCAACGTGGGACACCTAGACATCGAATTCAACGTATTATTACACCTGGACACCGAAAACTATGGAGCGCACTATTTGTAACCCGTTATCGGCAACCTAGGATACCTAGACATCGAATTCAAGCTTGAATTATAAGAATCGACTTAAAAATTCCCTAGCGGCAGAACTAAAATTATGTCATGACATAATAAAAATTCGTTGAATTAAAATTATGTCTAGACATAATAAAAACTGGACAAATTAAAATTATGTCTAGACATAATAAAAATTGGATGAATTAAAATTGTGTCTTGACAAATAAAAATTGGATGAATTAAAATTATGTCTGACATAAAAATAATTCCGCATTTTTATTATGTGTATACACATAATTTTAATTCATACAATTTTTATTATGTGTACACATAATTTGTTTTTGAATGAACGTAAAACGTATTTGTTACAATAGCTATCCATTATTGAAAATCGATATGCGCGACAAAAGCTCTTGTATATCATTAATTATGTTATTATTTATTATATATATTTCTATCCATATATTTTCAGTATTATTATTGTTACATTAGAAAAATTATTAGCATTTAGGATACGAATCTTTTTTCGTTAGTTTGTAAGTTTCATGATTAAAAAGATCATGTCGTATTATTAACATATACCTAAGATTTATAGAATCGTTATTAATTTTATTATATATCTCAATTGAGCGAATCTTAAATATATTTTGTAAAAATTATGCATAATATTCGTATGCAAGGATATTTGTTTAATTTTCTTCCTATTGCATTTAAGTATAGAAAAATACCTCGAAAAAAACAAAGTGGTAGTATTATACCTCCAAATAGTTTTACCCTGTACATACTGTTTATAAAATGCGTAATACTACAAAAAGGCGTGATATCCGTACAAAATTACCTTTTTTAAAAAAAAGGTAAAAAAGGCGCCAAGTACACGCATAGTAGCGTATATGTTGTTACCTCGAAAAAAGAGAAAGTGGTAGTACTATACCTCGAAAAAATATAAGTAACAAGTGGTAGACATAATCTTTATATCTCGAAAAATCTCGAAAAAATCTAAGCAGTAGTATCTTTATTTCCGAAAAATTATAACCCAAGTGATACACATCACAAAATTATGTTACCTTATCAAAAAGAAGAGTCGCGCTTCAAGTGATCTATTACAATTACAAAAAAGAAATGATATCTCTTTAAATTACAGCGCCAATTACAGAGAGAACATATATATTGCCTCAAAAAATAATTGTTGCACTACCTACTTTGAAAAATCTTTACATTGTGTCAATTAGAAAAGAATGTATGATAACAATTTTATAAGATTAAAAAATTTTATTTAAATTTTACAAGGGAATACAAGATATTTAAATACAAAGTTTACATGTGTATTTTTTAGTGGTCACAAAGAATTACAGAGGTAACAGTACAAAATAAAAATATTTTATTAAAATATCCAACGAGGGAATACAATTTGTATTTAAATACAAAGTTTATATATGTATTTTTCAATAGAATAAAAGATTTAATCACAAAGAATTACAGAGGTAACAGTACAAAATAAAAATATTTTATTAAAATACATAAATTTTTCTTGTAAAAATACTTGGCGCTGCTAGACCTCGAAATTTTAAATAAATAAGGACAACAATAAATAAAAATAATTCAGAGAAGAATGCGACGAGAGTAACAAAATAATTATCAGCGTGGTGTGTATGTGCGAGCGAGTGATATGGGTGTGCGTGACGACGGCGAATAATGCGGCTTATAATTAAGTATAGGATAAGTTTATTTATTTATTTAAAATTTCGAGGTCTAGCAGCGCCAAGTATTTTTACAAGAAAAATTTATGTATTTTAATAAAATATTTTTATTTTGTACTGTTACCTCTGTAATTCTTTGTGATTAAATCTTTTATTCTATTGAAAAATACATATATAAACTTTGTATTTAAATACAAATTGTATTCCCTCGTTGGATATTTTAATAAAATATTTTTATTTTGTACTGTTACCTCTGTAATTCTTTGTGACCACTAAAAAATACACATGTAAACTTTGTATTTAAATATCTTGTATTCCCTTGTAAAATTTAAATAAAATTTTTTAATCTTATAAAATTGTTATCATACATTCTTTTCTAATTGACACAATGTAAAGATTTTTCAAAGTAGGTAGTGCAACAATTATTTTTTGAGGCAATATATATGTTCTCTCTGTAATTGGCGCTGTAATTTAAAGAGATATCATTTCTTTTTTGTAATTGTAATAGATCACTTGAAGCGCGACTCTTCTTTTTGATAAGGTAACATAATTTTGTGATGTGTATCACTTGGGTTATAATTTTTCGGAAATAAAGATACTACTGCTTAGATTTTTTCGAGATTTTTCGAGATATAAAGATTATGTCTACCACTTGTTACTTATATTTTTTCGAGGTATAGTACTACCACTTTCTCTTTTTTCGAGGTAATACGTCTATACAGGGTGTCACCGAATCCTTGGTACTTTTCTCAGATTTAGATAGAGCGAGCCAAACTGTCGAAAAGTTGAAAAGTCATGTACCATTTTGCAATTTTCGCAATAGTTTCTGAGTTATTAATGATTAAAAATTGCCGTATTAGCCCGCCCACCGCCAAATCCAAGCGCGCGGCGAGAAGCGGCCGCCCCGCGGTCGGCGCGCGGGCAGTTGTTTACTACAAGCGGCGATGATCACGCACGAGCGGCGCGTAACGCCGGGCCCCCGTCCTGAGCGATAATAGTTTCTCGCATTTTTTTAAATAGAAAGAAAATATTTTAACATAGAAAAATTTTTTGTGCGTACGTATGTACATACGTGTGTACATGCATACACAGGAAAATATCAATTGCACTGTTTTAAAAAGCGATTACTCAATTTATTTTTTTTCTTTTAGTAAGTAACGGTTGTCTTTAAGGAAAAATATTTTCTTGATAATAGTCTTAAAATGTACAAATTTTAGAAAGAGTCTTTATCATGTACTCGAAAGAAGAATTTATACTCCTTCAAAGAACATAATAAAATTTTATCGAATGAAAAATCAAAATTATAAATAAAGTAATATGAGGACCCTCGAGATTAAAATAGGAGAAGTCAAGGCTGTGAGGGAGATGTCAGACGCAGATCACAGTGCGTAATATCAGAAATTTATTCGTCGTTTTGATACATTACATCGATCCGTACGTTTCGGTTCAGTTTTGAGCCATTTTCAGCGGTAGTTACAGAAATTAAGTTACACGTTCTCCGTACCGTATGGTGAGTGTACTGATTCCAAGTATCAGAAACATAGACCAATTGATTCATATCTGTAAATTTGTTTAATTAATGTTGAGATATTAAAAAGATCCCTTAGGAAATTCACCATTCGGTCTGAAAAACGTGGAATACAAAGCCATGTGCAATACTCTCTGCGAGAAGACGTGACGATCTTATCGACACGACACATGCACAGCAATTATATGAAAGATCTTGCAAGAAGAGGCATGTCGTAGGTCAACACACCGGCGAGGATTATAACAAAGCACGATTTGACACCGTCTCAAAATGACAGGGATTTTTTGCATCATGCATATGTCACGGTTTTGAGCAAATTGTAATCCATGCTCATGAACTTTGGTCGTTGGCAAATCGGGGTTTTACTATTGATACATGCAATGTTGTGACGGTGTCAAATTGTGCTTTGTTATAATCCTCGCCGGTGTGTTGACCTACGACATGCCTCTTCTTGCAAGACCCTTCTCATCATTGTGTGTCGTGTCGACAAGATCGTCAAGTCTTCTCGCAGAGAGTATTCATTATGTACATAACTCTGTATTCCACGTTTTTCAAGACAAATAGTGAGTTTCCTAAGGGATCTTTTTAATATCTCAACATTAATTGAACAAATTTACAGATATGGATCAATTGGTCTATGTTTCTGATACTTTGAATCAGCAAACTCATCATACGGTACGGAGAACGTGTAACTTAACTTCTGTAACTACCGCTGAAGATGGCTCAAAGCTGAGCCGAAACGTACGAATCGATGTAATGTATCAAAACGACGAATAAATCAGTTATTTCTGATATTACGCACTGTGATCTGCGTCTGACCCTCATAGCCTTGACTTCTCTTATCAAAATAATTAGCAAATTAAATTTTTGTTTTAATTTTATATTTTTAACTAAAGAACTGAATAATTAGAATTTAGAATATTATTTATTTTAAGTAATATTATCAAGAAAACATTTTTTGTAAAGATCATCGTTACTTAAAAGAAGAGAAAACTGAGTAACTGGTTGTCTTAGCATTAGAATGATATTTTTTTGCGTGTGCGTATACGGCACGCTATTTTACTATTTAATATCATCATAAAAATTCTACCAAATTAAATTGATACTCAAAGAAAAGAAATTATTATTACGTCTAGACATACTTATAATTCATCGAATTATTATTAAGCTATAATTGAAAATGCAGAATTACAGTTATGTCTAGACAAAATATTAATTCTGAATTTATTTTACGTTACGACATAAAAAATTTTCAAGAATTAAAATTATGTACATAATTGTAATTCCCGAATTTTACTTATGTACGCAATTTTAATACTTGAATTTCTATTATGTACACAATTGTAATTCTGGAATTACTTTTTTTTCTTTTGGTAAGTAACAGGGTTCTTTAAGAAATAATATTTTCTTGATAATTATCTTAAAATGTATTCATCACAAATTTTAGAAAAAATCTTTATTATGTACTGGAAAAAAGAATTTATACTCTTTCAAAGAACATTATAAAATTTATAAGCGGTATTATTTGACCAAGCTGACGTTGCGTATAATGTCGTACAATTACATTAATTCAATCCACATAACTGTTCTTCAATATTTATAATCATGGATCGCGATATAAGATCGCGAGCCAAAAAATAATTCAAAACAGAAGTCGTTTTCGTTCGACCCAACTGGCCAATAATTTATTAATTTCACAACGTTTCGGCTGCAATTTCAGCCCTTCTCAAGTGAATAATCACGCCATCAACCATCAATAACCGCATACAAAAATCCATTACATTGCTGACATCGTGCCCAAACTACGTCATACATACGTAAAGCTAAAAGGCAAAAAAACTAACGATAGTCAATAAGATAAAATAATCGCTCAGAAGTCATAAAATGAAAAATAGAAATTGAATAAAAATTGAAATAAATAAAAGTAAAAGGTGTACAAAGTAAAAACAGCAGCTTACATATTCTGTGCGTTTATTGTGTCGGTCATTTAGTATGACTTCGACTGTCACGTTGTACGGATGTGTTCGCAGAGATGGCTTACGATGTCTTCTCGTCCTCGTCCCATGCCTTTTCTGTTCTTATTTTTTGACGCACAGAATATGTCAGTTGCTGTTTTTACTTTTGTACACCTTTTACTTTTATTTATTTCAATTTTTATTTAATTTTTATTTTTTGCAAATTGCAAAATGGTACATGACTTTTCGACTCAGTTTGGCTCGCTCTATCTAAATCTGAGAAAAGTACCAAGGATTCGGTGACACCCTGTATATAGATATATGTCCATATATGTTTTTTTTCCTCTTGTATAATCTCTGTTTGTATGTGCAAGAAAAATAATAAGAAAAAAAATTAGAAAATAATTAAAAGGATAATTTTTGCATTGTCCATTTTTTGCCTATATATAATTATATAAATGTAATAAATATAAAATATGATTATATATGATTATATATGAGCAAACTTTTCACATTTGCACAGACTTTATTTTTTTGCAAATAATGCAAAAATTATTTTTTTAATTATTTTCTAATTCTTTTTCTTATTATTTGTCTTGTACATAAGAATAAAGATTATACAAAAAAAAAGAGTATGGACATAAATATAGTATAGACATATATATAGACATATTTTATATAATATATTATATAATATTATATATGATTATATTTATATATAGATGTTTTTATATAAAAATTTTTTTAGTGCGTCGAAACGTTTACGTCTTATTTCTCGTTCTCTGCTATCAGCCATAAGAAGACCGATCTCCAGATTTACGTAATATTCGTATAAATTATTGAAAGTGAAAAATAACATAATAATAACATAGCCATAATAATTCATTAAAATTCACAATTATAACTCATTTTCTCAATTATAACTCACTTTTTAACTCACTTTTCTTATACTTCAATGTAGTAAAATTCCAACTTTACGCATCGCGTAATTTTGTTCAGCCGCCTGTCACCAGCAGCGAGGGTACCGTTTTTGGAACACTAGCGCCACCAACTTTCGCCCAAAAATTGACCCACTTTCAGAGTACGGAGATCGGTCTCCTTATATCTTACTCCCTGCTCATAAATAAGTAGAGGAGACCGGGGCGGAGTCGTCACTACAATTATCTCGATATCTGTATGTTGTGTGAATTGGCCATGCATTAATATTGTAAACACTACTTATGGTGCCCATGTGACAAACGAAGTTTAGTGAGATTATATGCCATGTTGTGATTTTCATTAAGGCAAACGTGTTTTTGGAGGTCAAAAGTATAATTTTTTCTGCGTCAAAAATTTTAAAAATTTTAAATATTATTTTCTCTCCGAATCTCGAGATAAGTGATTCTTAAGAGTAATGCATGCTGAACATAAAACCAGTGAAATTTTTTTATTTTCGTTGATTTTTAATATTTCATGAGCGATCAAACTTAAAATCTGTGTCCGGGGCGAAGTCGTCACCAAGCCTTATCATGGAGGCTTCGGGCGAAAGTCAAAGTCAAAGAAACAGCAGTGGTTGGATTCCGGTGAGGACTTGGATAATATGTGCTGTGTGTGCTCAGAGATGACAGAATAGAGCTGACGAGAAACGTGCATTTCGTACGAGCGTAGAGCACATAAGTGTTTGCACTTTTCTTGTAATTATTTTCCGCCATCGTGCTTTTAATTAATGTTTCCATCTTTCCATTAAAAAATAATTAATAAAATGTATCTTATTATTTTTCATGATCAGAATTATGTATTTTTTATTTAAAATCCAGTCCGAGAATGGAGTGACGACTTCGCCCCGGCAATTTTGACATTTCAATTTTTGCACCTTTGTCGTTTTCACTCTATACCAGTTGAACAAAGCGACGTAGACCAAAAATGTTCTTATTTGTAACCAAGAGTTCACTCTTTACAATGGTATACTACATTTTACTAAAATTATTTTGTTGTTAAAAATCGACATCAAAAAAATTGTGATGACTTCGTCCCGGTCTCCTCTATTCACTTTTCGATAACTTTATCTTCATACTTCTATACGTAGAATGATGAAAGAAATCGAATAATAATATTAATTTTTACATTTGCAATTTTGCAAAATTGAATGCGTTTACAAAATGCAGTTAAAATTTTTAAAATAATTTTTTTCGGTTTTTTTACAACAATCGATTCTTTTCATTATTCTGCGTATAAAAGTATAAAGGTAAAGTTGTCGAAAAGTGAAAACTTTACGAAATATTTTATATTTTCCATATCTAAAAAAAACATGTAAAGTCGATACTCGAATCTATCAAAGTTTATTGTTGTCGCTTTTCCGCGATGCCGATTAGTTCTCTCGCTGCGCTTACTTTATGAGCAACTGTCATCGTAATTTTGACAGTTATGTATTGTGTGTATCAAGAAGTTAATAGTATACCTAAACATCGAATTCAAGCTTGATTCATAAGAATCAATATATATTATACATATATATACTTAATTTAGCTAAATAGAAATCTTCCTCCTGACCGATAAGTCTATCAACCTTTAATAATTTATCTACTAGATCGTTCAAAATACGCGCGCGATATCGAAACTGGCGATACCTGCGCCGCCAGCGTCGAAAAAGTGAAAGTTACATTTCCTCCCCCTTTTATATATATATGTGTCATAAGACGTCGGCGTTAGGAGGAAGTATCTTAATAAAAAATTTTCACATTTGGACTTTGCGTCGCAATATCTCCGCTCGTAGGGCACGTAGCGGAATATTATAAGAGAAACCCCCCCCCCTAATTGGACCCCAAGCTATCGATCAAGCCTACTTAGAACTTGATCCGTTCACTCGTTATCGAGATCTCAACATCTCGGGTACTCGCAACCCATCGCGTCGCGTAAAACAGTCACGGTCGGTCTCGCTTCGCGTGTACTTGGCACGAGTCTTGATAATAGTAATAGTATAATGTTAAAGATAAATAGCGCGCGCGAAGCGTCTGTGATGTCTAGTACGTTATAAAAATGTCATGAAAATTTGAAATATCTCAGGAAATATTCTTATCGAAAGAGAGTTTTATCGTAGTGTTTTGGAAACGTCTCAACAAGGGTTACAAGAGAATATGACATGAAAAATAGGGGTCCCTGTTTAAAAAACTCAATGTAACCTTGATGTGACTTTCCCAAGTTTGTTCAAGGTCAAACCAATATCACCACATGATAGGCAACTTGGTACAAAATCATTCTTCCAAAAACATCTTTCCGAGATAATCCAGTGTCCCAATCTTTTTGTTACACCCTTTATGCAAATGTCGGATCGTTCGATAGATGGCATCTTGATGAGATCCGTTTCTCGTATTTAAAATACTCGCAACCCGTCGCGTCGCGTAAAAGAGTCACGGTCGGTCTCGCTCAGCGTGTACTTGGCTCGAGACACTACCGTGTCTCTTGATATAACAAACAATGGTATAAGAATGGTATATAAATCAAGTGTACGGTACAACTTATCAAATATCAGTTGTATCGGAGTCCACGCTTATAATAAATCGATATATTTATGGTTTTATAACATTTTACATCTTTTCATGATTTTTAATTATATCTGAGCAAATCTGAATACATGCGGTAAATAATTACATCTCGGCAAATCAAATTATATCTGATCAAATCTGGTTATATCTGTTCAGATCTGGCCAGATAGAGACAATTTGCAGATCAAATTATATCTGGCCAGATCAGATGAACCACAGATCTGGTCATATCTCGGTATATCTAAATCTTTTTTTCCCGGGCACATACATTGTTAAAAATATTTTTATAAACGTTTTAGAACATTCTGAATACATTAACATAGAAAACTAAAAGAACATTTTTTTCTTCGGCCTTTTCTACCCCTATTTCATATATAATTCTTTAAAATTTAGTTGATTAGACCTAGCTTCATATATATGCGATCAAAGGTCTGTATACGAGGTTTACGAAAACAAAGCTTTTTCTATGAGAAGTAAAATGCATCTAGTAACTACTAATCGAATCTTGATAGTTACGGTAGAAGCGCATCAACAATGACTCCACTATAGGTGCTTTTCATTTAGCGACATAAGTCAATACAAGCGTTATTCTGTCTTTTTTCAACATCTAGTGAACAGCAAAAATAGTTATGCTTGTATCGTTAACTGGAAAGCACCCTACATATGTTGCTATGTTACTACTTGCTTGAGACATACATTCTTACAACTGCCTGCAGCAGTCCTTAAGCGATTACAATTTAATGGATCAGTTGACAAATAACGAAAAAGACAAACTATTTCCTACAAATTTTCTATTTTGTATATTTTCTTATTTTATTAATATACAGTACAATAATTTAGTCTTGATCAACGTATTCAAATGTTCTACGTGGTTTCATCTACCTACTTGCTCGAGAAAAACACTTAAATAATAATGCACCTTCAAATTATTTACCTAATTCAAGACGCGTGCTGCAACTGGCACAACCGAACTTCCTGAGCGTTTTGATGCTCTCGTCGGCGCACTTACCACTCGCTTCGGCAAATCCTAAATAATTGTAAGAGCCCAAATTTATACACTGTGTTTCAGTTCCAGTAAATCTGTCAGGATTAAAAAATTCGAAATTTTAATTCTATTGATACGTGGTAAATAGTGGCTTTCGTACGTTGTCGAACTTACTGAAACGTCCATCCGTAATCGTGAGTTACTCGATCTTTTAATATGACCGTTGCGCCAGGAACAGAACAAATCGGCCTGTTCCAACAATCTCTCACTCGTCTGTAGACGTACTTGAGATAAAATTTCTCAAAATTGTCGTACAGCGGAGCATATCCCTAAAAATACATATTCAATATGAAATATTTACATGCTGCATAAAAAGTAAGATATCGTTGTTCATAACAAATTTGATAAATATCGGAATACAGAAAAATATATACATATGTTACATGCGTACACAAAATCCAAATTTATTTATTATTTTTATCATACAACAAAGATGCTAATTCTACGTAACAACAATTAATTTTTATAGAATAAATAGAGAATTATGTAGAATATTTCTAATATCGTATGACTTTTCTTTATACGTCAATGGTATACAATACTTTTATTTAAAATTGATAAAAATCTTTTAATATGTTACTATTAATGTTGATTTCAAAATACGTGAGCCTAAAATTTAACGTTTTTATTTTTACTCTGGCTTCCTTTACTTTTCATTTACAAATGTACTGCAATTTGTATCAATAATTGAATAAAATATAAATGATTATCGCCATACTTCTCTATTTTTTTCGGTGGCAATCTTCGGAACAAAGAATAACTGATTAATAAATCCCAGGAACATGAGAATATAAAAACCGAGGTGTGTAAGCGCCGCTGTGATGAATGGAACTTTTTCAAAGGATTCTCTCGACCGTGGTGGTTTTTGTAATTCCGCTTTTGTCGGACCGTGGGCAGACTGCAATAAATTTGTACGCTAAATTGCACAGCCTACGAAAGTATATTATTGATCGATCAAGGTGCTTGTTCAAATTCTCAAGATATAATTTTCAAGATGTACAAAATCTTTATTTTATTTTCTCTGAGGAAAAAATTTCTCGCAAATTTCTGATTTTCTATATAATCTTATTTAAATTTTCTCGCAAAACTAGAGCAAAACTACTTTTATATGAAAATTTAAAACATTATCTAGATTTCTTAATTTGTATCATCGTTTCTCTTTTTTTAACTTATATTATTAAAAATAAAAGAGAAAAAAGGCTATTAAAGTCGGACGCGGTTCTTCGTGCGTGGAATCAGTTTATTCGTCTTCTTGAGTACAAACGTTTCGGCTTCATTTTCATCGCTGTGTAACGTGCGGACGGGACGGATAAGTCCTTTTTCTACTTCTATTGTATACGGCTTCATGCCCCACGTTCACTTTGACCTTTGATAAGAATCATTTGGTCCACGTTAATTCGAGTCTGTAAGCTCGCCAGTTGACATAGAGAACGTGCGGCAAATCACTTGTTAATGCTGAGGATGGCTCAAAAATGAGCCGAAACATTTGTACTCAAGAAAACGAATAAACTGATTCCACGCACGAAGAACCGCGTCCGACCCTAATAGCCTTTTTTCTCTCTTATTCTTAATTCTCGAGTCATTTTATGATTTTATATTATTAAGGCTTCTGGGTACTCGCCGCGGCCATGTTAGATCGTAAGAAATCATCAGAAGCGAAAAATTATACGCTGAGAATTCTTGCGTGCCATTTCCAAATAAAAAGATATTTGCATAAAATAAGATTTCAGATCATTTCAGCACACTTCAAAAACACTCTGAGGTCTATCCCTTTCCTTTTACAGTTAATAAACAGCCGTAAAATGAATGTAATACAAAGCCTACTATTCATGTGCTTGCATAAAACTATACATCACTATAGGCTTCGTATTATCTTTATATCTTTTTATTTGGAAATGGCACGCAAGAATTCTCACTGTATCATTTTTCTGACGTCACGATCTTACATGACCGTGGAGCCCAGGAGCCTTAAAAGGATAAAATCTAGCAACCCGTTTCAAATATCAAATTTAAAAAAGTATTGAAAAGAAATAGTAAATTTTTATAAAATAATTTTTTTACATAATACAAATTTTCATCAGCAATTCAATTTATTTCTCGATTAACTGGCGCAATATATACAAGAATGCACAACGTTTCGGCTCTATATTCGAGCCCTTTTCAAGTGCGAACTGAAACAGAAACAGCGAAAAAGAAAAACAATATCAATCAAGACAATATTAAGTTAACGACGTTATTAAATATTGAGCAATACCTATCATCTACTGACTCGTCACATAATTAGTACAGATTCCTGAGTTCACGAGCATGTTCCCGCATGGCCCTAAAGGTCAGCTGTGGACCAATCTTAATTGTAACACCAATGTTATATGAGGAGAGAAAGCAACAATCAAGAAAAACTTACAAATTTCATAATAGGATTTTGCGTATGACTAGCTTTTTGTTGCGACATGTTACATGTATGCGAGTACTTGGGAGACTGAGCGGACAAAGAAAGAAACAACGTGTCCCGAGGTAGAAATATAAACAGTTAAACTGACATGATGACACTGTCGTATATCGTGTTTAAATTCTCGGTATCTTTTTTTAAATTGATCGTGTTTTTATTTTTCTGTATAAAGAACATTTCAGCGATCTCTCTCATTTTCAAGTGAGGTTCTTTGTGTAATATTTTCGGATCCGACCACTTAAAATTGTGGTCATTCTGTATCCGGTGCTTGCTTACGACAGAGTAATTGCTGTCATGTTTTTTAATATCGCTGAAATGTTCTTTCACTCTTGTCTCGAGATGTCTCTTCGTCTGCCCAATGTAAGACGCGTCGCAATTCTCACAATCAATTTTGTAAACCACATTAGTTTCCTTGTTAGTCGCCAATCTATCCTTGCCCCTCCTGATGACAGCACTGAGTTTTTTCGGTATCTTATATACCACGTCACAGCGGACTCTCTCAAGAGTACCCCGTATGCCCGCGCTTAAGCCCTTCACATAAGAGATCACCACACATCTGCGTACATCAAACGTGCTGTCGCGTTCGAAATTAGTACTCGAGTCCCTTCTATTTTCTAATTGTCGCAATCTATTGTTAATATGCTTATTAACCAACTTAATCGGGAAGCTATTATCCACAAGGATATTTCTAATAATATTAATGTTGGCGTGATGGAACCGCTCGTCTGACAACAAGATAACATGATCCACTAAGTTATTTATACTGTTGATTTTATATTTGAGTGGATGGTTAGAAAAGTAATTAATATATCTACCCGAAAAAGTTGGTTTTCTATACCAGTTAGTGATTAACTCATCACCGTCCCTCATCACAATAGTATCCAGAAACGGCAACGAATCATCAGTTTCAATTTCATAAGTGAAACGCAACCGTGGGTGGTAACCGTTGAACGCTTCCAATAAAGCATTTATAGCTCGCTTCGGCACTATAGTAAAAACGTCATCTACATAGCGGAGGTAAACACGAACATCGAAGTCCAATAAACTTAAACAGTGAGTCTCAAGATCCTCCATGACCATATCAGCCAATATTGGAGAGAGGGGAGATCCCATGGGGCTACCATAGATCTGCTCATAGAACTGGCCATCGAAACAAAAGCTAGTGGAATGTAAAATCAATTCCATGGCATGGAGGAACTGAGACAAACTGAGCTTCGTATTTTGTGAGATGTAATGCCATCTTTTTCTCACCGACTCATACACCAACTCATTCGGGATGTTGGTGAACAGTGCTGTGACATCAAGAGACACAAGGACTTCGTCAGAGCCGATCCTCACATTTGCAATCCCTTTTACAAACGACCAACCATCCTTTACATGAGATCGTGGTTTGGGGATAGAGTGATGCAAAATCTCATGTATAAAGCGCGCGACATTATAGAGAGGACTGCCTATTGCTGACACGATTACACGCATGGGAAACCTGGTTTTGTGTATCTTCGGCAAGCCGTAACACCGAGGAAGATTTCCATTCGTACAATATAACTGCTTGAAGATTTGATAATCAATGATGTCACTGTCATGCCACGACTTCACGAGTTGGTTAATCTTAGTTGTGATCTGTTTGATAGGATTCTTATCCACCTTTTTAAGTGGAAACGTCACTTAATACCTCCGTCATACGATTAATATAGTCAAATCTATCCATGATCACCGTTATTTGACCTTAAATTGATTGTGAGAATTGCGACGCGTCTTACATTGGGCAGACGAAGAGACATCTCGAGACAAGAGTGAAAGAACATTTCAGCGATATTAAAAAACATGACAGCAATTACTCTGTCGTAAGCAAGCACCGGATACAGAATGACCACAATTTTAAGTGGTCGGATCCGAAAATATTACACAAAGAACCTCACTTGAAAATGAGAGAGATCGCTGAAATGTTCTTTATACAGAAAAATAAAAACACGATCAATTTAAAAAAAGATACCGAGAATTTAAACACGATATACGACAGTGTCATCATGTCAGTTTAACTGTTTATATTTCTACCTCGGGACACGTTGTTTCTTTCTTTGTCCGCTCAGTCTCCCAAGTACTCGCATACATGTAACATGTCGCAACAAAAAGCTAGTCATACGCAAAATCCTATTATGAAATTCGTAAGTTTTTCTTGATTGTTGCTTTCTCTCCTCATATAACATTGGTGTTACAATTAAGATTGGTCCACAGCTGACCTTTAGGGCCATGCGGGAACATGCTCGTGAACTCAGGAATCTGTACTAATTATGTGACGAGTCAGTAGATGATAGGTATTGCTCAATATTTAATAACGTCGTTAACTTAATATTGTCTTGATTGATATTGTTTTTCTTTTTCGCTGTTTCTGTTTCAGTTCGCACTTGAAAAGGGCTCGAATATAGAGCCGAAACGTTGTGCATTCTTGTATATATTGCGCCAGTTAATCGAGAAATAAATTGAATTGCTGATTTTATTCACTGGCGGACGAAATTATTATCGATATACAAATTTTCATTTTTATTTTCAAAAAATATTGCAAAAAAATAAAATCTATGTCATAAACATGAAAATGTTTTAATACTTAATTTTTTAAAGAAATTCTTTAAACTATATAAAAACAAATTATTTGTATATAAATCTAAAAATATATCACAAAATACTGTACTTATTATTTAAAAGTATTATAGATAACTTGAAAAATAAAAGCAAAATTTATGAAAAAACCAACTCAATAAAATTTTTTTGAGAATTTGTTCCGATTTATTCAGACGAAGAAAGATTCCCTAAGTGACTTCAAATAAATTCCGATAAATTCAATCGGCAATTAAGCAAGTTACACATATATTCAATAATATGGAAAGAATGATTAATTTCGTGTTATTTGATGTACGGAAAAAAATTAGATCAAAATAACAATAAATTATTATTAGAATTTTTGTTGTAATTCTGCCGGTCGAATTAATCGCTAATCGAGTTAATTCAAATCATCCTGAAAATTTCAATTTTTCTAGATTTTGCTAGATTTGTAGACACTTTGCCGATATATATAATATAAAAATGATAGAAGATAATATTAAAAACAATAGAAAAATTAATTCTTTATCTTTTCATATCATAATGCGAGGAACTAACATAATACATGTATTAAAAATATGTGAGAAATTTCAACGATTAGTAATGACATGTAACACTGTTGCGAAATTAATTTTGTAATCTTTACGTTACGAAAAAAATTATATTTACACTGCGATTATAACACAATTTGCAGTACAAGTTCGTAATATTTCGTTTTATACCCACAATGCAAATCTTTAGTCAATTATTTTTCTTATCTATTATCAAAAGAAAGGCCAGCGGCCTATTTTCTTGGAATAATCCAAATTATTGTAAAAATTGCAAAATATAACTTAAAAAAAAAAATGATTGCAAGTTTTATCACACAATTTTATTATATATCTAAAGAAAAGGATAATAGATAAATTCCGTCAAAATACTGTCGCATATTATTTTTACCTTTTAGATTCTTTCATCTAATTAGAATAAATTTTTTTTTCAATAAAAATATCAAGGAACCATTTGTTCCAGATAATTAAAGGTTAAAAACAAGAGCTTTATTTATTTTCTCGTTGATATCCCGATGTAGGGGAGACCGGGGAAAACTCGACACCAGAGCAAACTTGACACTAGGCTTTTTGCTAATTTATATCTATCGTAGAAACTTGTCTTCCTTATAATGCGTCTTTATGTGTCACACTGATAAAAATAAGTCATCATTTTACTGTGAAAATCGGTGGTCATTTTTAACCTTCAATTTACACAGTTAAAATACAAAGTAATGTAAGGTTAAGTAGCCAAATATCTGAAATATCTGTAGTATCTGTGGGATGTGAAATTTGTGGCTTTACTCGTAAAAGCACAAAATCTATAATTATATACCATTATAATTATATAATTTTTCGAGTAACGGTTATGTATTAATTTAACTCAAAACGCTAAACTTACTTTAAACAAAATTAAGTTTTCGTTATATTTTTTCGGTTTACTACCTGGTGATAAAAATACTTGATTTATTTTAATATTCACTTTAGCACAGTAAATTTACTTCTAATATAAAATAGCAATTTTTGATACAACAGTTACTCGAGATATTACATAATTATAATGGTGTATAATTATAGATTTTGTACTTTTACGAGTAAAGTCACAAATTTTACATCTCACAGATACTGCAGATATTTCGGATATATTTAACTACTTAACCTTCTATTACTGCAATAATTTCGAATATACCGTAATACTATGCTACTGAGAGTAAAATGCCAGACTATAAATTTACTGTATAGAAATAAAATTTAAGCACATGTATGTAATGCTATGGATGAACTTAAAAACGGGAGCTAATTTACAAATGATCTGTAAAAATACCAGATTTAGTTAATTTTTCAGAAAATTCCTGTATTTCTAACTGAAATAAGAGAAAAATGCAAATTTTAAGTAAAAAAACAAAAAAATTAATTTACCAACAAAATAAATTTCCTCCGTAATTCTCCGTAAATTCGCATCGATTTTTATCAGTGCAGTGTTGTCAACAGAATTCGGTAACATTCAAAGATATGGTGTAATGCGACATAAACGTTTTTGATAGTGAAAAGTATTCCTTCTAATTTCTCGAAAATTGTTACTCTTTCATCGAGCTTTACTCTTGCGAATCTACAGATAAATAGATAATTTTGATAGGATATTCGATGCTCTATACAAATTCGATAATCATTTTTGCATATTTTCAAACTTTTTTATGTTGCTTCCTCATAGAGGAAGCTTTGTGATGGTGAATTTGGTATATATGAACCTTTGATTGCGTATGAAGTTGGATCTAGTTAATGAAATTTAAATGAAATATATATGAAATAGGGGTAGAAGAAACCAACGAAGAGATTGGTTTTTGAGTTTTTTTTGCCAATATGTTCAGATCGTTGTAAAATGTCGAAATATCGTCTAAAATCGCCTGTCCGGAAGTATGTATGTATGTGTGTGTGTGTGTGTGTGTGTGTGTATACAGATTTTTGTACAAGCATCTACTTCTACAATTTTTAAGATATCGGCCGGGATGCATTTTTTTTTAATCGATAGAGTATTATAGAAAGTATGTTCTCCTCTAGTTTTGTTAAAATCTGTCGACTTGTACGGATTTTAAGGAGATTTTCATTTTTTAGAAAAGTGTTTTACGTTGTAGCTTTCTTAATATTTAAGATATCAATCTATTTTTAATTCTATTATATTTTTCAGTTTTTTCTACCCCTATTTCATATATATTTCGTTAAAATTTTGTTAATCAGTTTTTGAGTTATAGAAATTTTAGTAAATTTAACAGAAATTTTAAAGAATTATTGATTGACTAACCAAATTTTAATGAATTATATATGAAATAGGGGTAGAAAAGACTGAAGAATATAATAGAATTAATAAAAAATTGTTAATAATAAAGGGGTTACCGATTTCTTCATCGAATAAAAATATTGAATTTTTTTTAAAAGCAAAAGTTAAACGCAGAATTTTTAAAAAAACAATTTTTTTATTAATTAAATAAAAAAGAATACACTCGTTTTTTTTAGAAATGTCCGTGGTTGCTCTAACTTTCGCAATATTGAGATATCAGGTTATAGTTTTCTCAATATTTGAGATAGCAATCTATATCTAATTCTATTAAATTTTTCAATTTTTTCTACCCCTATTTTATATATAATGAATTAAGATTTGGTTAATTAGTTCTGGAGTTACAGACGTTAGAAATTTCAGAGAAATTCAAACCTCAAAAAATGATGTTTTAGGATAGTAAACAAGTGTGCAAGTAGAAACTTGCACATTGCTTCCTCATAGCTTTTAAGTGTGCAAGTAGAAACTTGCACATTGCTTCCTCATAGTTTTTAAGTGTGCAAGTAGAAACTTGCACATTGCTTCTTCATAGTTTTTAAGTGTGCAAGTAGAAACCTGCACATTGCTTCCTCATAGCTTTTAAGTGTGCAAGTAGAAACTTGCACATTGCTTCCTCATAGTTTTTAAGTATGCAAGTAGAAACCTGCACATTGCTTCGTTATTTTATTTAAGTGTGCAAGTAGAAACCTTCGCTCACAAAGCTTCCTCTATGAGTAAGCTTTTATTTTATTTGATGTATAATTATTAGTATTTATTTGTTTTGGCTTTAGTATTTATTTGTTTTGGAGTGACAAAAGTGAAAAACGACGTCCGGAGCAAAGTCGACACCACGCCGTTTCGTCGTCCTAATACAAACAATACTTGTCATGCAGCTATATGGCCCATGACAAATGTGTGCGCACGTGATCGTGAGTTTACCTGCATTAATTTTTTTTTCAGACATGAGTTTAGATGAAGATAATTGTAAAAATTCAACAATTTTTTTTCTCATTAATTCCAATAACTGTTTTCGGAATTTTTGTACTTTCTAAATACGATAAACAATGTATGTTTAGTTTCAGACAATAAAAAATAAGTTCCAGATCAAATTGTGTCGATCAGGCAAAGTGTCGAGTTTGCTCCGGCATTTTTCAATTTGAAAATTTGTTTTTGCGTCACTTTTCCTTTACTAGGGGCAAAACTAAGCGTACAGCAAAACTTACTTAAGCAATTTTGTATTTAAAGGAACACTCTTTAAGTGTACTATTAATTTCGCTCGAAAATTTTAACTAATTGTTGAAAATTGCCTTTAAAAAATCGTGTCGAGTTTGACCCGGTTTCCCCTATAGTCTAAGAGCTGGCTACAGAGAAAGCGACATGCCTCGGTCCACGAAATATCTTACCTGAAAAAGGTTCGATTGCTGCCGGCAAAGCGAAAGCTCGATCGTCAGAAGGCGCGCTGGGGGCTAAGTGGGTGGGCCGCCCGCCCAAACGTGTAAATTTTTCGACCAAAAAAACTGTCGACCGGCACGACTGAAAATTTACATTGGTATCGAAAAGTATGAGAAAAAGCAGGGAAAAAATTGTCAGAAGAGTAAGTGGGGGCTAAAGGGTTGTCAAAAGCTGCCAAAGTTGCGAAAAATTTCGGCAAATTTACATGTTAAGGGAAACTTCTGACAATTTGCATTTGTATTGTTTACGTATAGAATAAACTAAGTGCAAAGTGTCAGAAAGCAAAGTGGGGGCGATCGTGAGAAAATCGGATGCAAAGTGCGCGAGAGCGTCTTTTTTTAACAGTTTAAAGAATTATCGCTTAATTAACCAAATTTTAAAGAATTATATATGAAATAGGGGTAGAAAAGACTAAAGAATATAATAGAATTAATAAAAATTGTTAATAATAAATGGGTTACCGATTTCTGTTAAAAAAACAGTCAAGTTTATTGAAATTTCTATAACTCAAAAACTGATTAACCAAATTTTAAAGAATTATATATGAAATAGGGGTAGAAAAAACTGAAGAATATAATAGAATTAATAAAAATTGTTAATAATAAAGGAGTTACCGATTTATGTTAAAAAAACAGTCAAGTTTTCTGAAATTTCTATAACTCAAAAACTGTTTTTTAAAAAACAGAAATCGGTAACCCTTCTAATATTAACAATTTTTATTAATTCTATTATATTCTTCAGTTTTTTCTACCCCTATATCATATATAATTCTGTTCGAGCTATGCAGGGATAGGTAACGACCGAGAAAACGAGACGGATGTAAAGCCGAATGTATCTCTTGTGTTTATTGGAAGAATACGTTTAACATAAAATGAATGAACGAAACGATTCGATACAAAGTAATTTGCCTCCGCGTTCGCGATGATCGAGAGTAGAGAGATAACCAAACAGAACGGACAGACTATTGAGAAGAACATGGATCACAATAAATGGTAGATAGTAAACCCGACGACGCAGTCGGTAACGCTTGATGGCGCCCCGATATATCGATAGGGACATCGACTTTGAGTACGAGAATTTGCGATATCCCTAACACCCTCTCTCAAATTTGAGTGCGTGAGGCTGCGATGTCTTTCATCCCAAGTCCATTGGTACAGAACGAATGTTTGCTGCTCGGTAGTGCCTTGGTAAGAACGTCGGCGATCATGTCCTCCGTGGGTGTATAGACGAGGTTGATCCGGTGATCCGTCAGGGCCTGTCTAATAAAATGACATCTAATGTCAATGTGTTTTGACCTGGAGTGGAAGACCGGGTTGACAGCCAGCTTCGCAGCGCCTTGGTTGTCGTTATGAAGTGTTACCTTCCCGAGTGATGGTAACCCAATCTCTGAAAGAAGTTTAGATAAATAAATGGCTTCCCTTGCAGCATCGCTAAGGGCGGTATACTCCGCTTCAGTGGATGAGAGAGCCACGGTTCTTTGCTTTCGCGACTCCCACGATATAGCAGCGTTGGCTAGTAGGAACACAGATCCAGTGTACGACCTGCGATCCAGGCCGCAGTTGCCCCAATCAGCATCCGTATATCCGATAAGGGCCTTTCCACATTTCGTGTAGTACAATCCGTGGTTGATGGTGCCTTTGAGGTATCTGAGTACCCTCTTGGCAGATGTCCAGTGGACTCGTTTAAAAGAGGTGCACCATTGGCTTAGTGCGCTTACTGCGTGAGCAATATCAGGGCGAGTTCCCTGTGCCAGGTACATCAGCGAACCTAGGAGTTCGCGATAGGGTAGTTTTGATTCGTCTACGTCCGTGTCTTCGACAGCACCATGCAGCTTGACACTAGCATCCAGAGGTGTCTTCACTGGCTTACAATCGGTCATGCCAAATTTGTCTAGAACGTCACGGATGTATCCAGCTTGAGATAGATGTATCCCGTCCTTGATCCGAGATATTTCAATCCCGAGACAATATTTTGGGTATCCAAGATCCTTGATTACGAAGACCTTCGCCAGTTCTTCTTTCAAGTGAATGATGCGGGTTTCATCGCGAGAAGCTATGATAATATCGTCTACGTAGACCAATACCAGCGTTCGTTTCTCCTTGTCGTAGTACACGCACGGGTCGGCATGGGTTGGAGTCAGTCCAAGTTTCTTGAGAGCTTCGTCCAGTCGTTCGTACCATCGACGGCCTGCCTGACGAAGGCCGTATATTGCCTTCTCGAGCTTACATACCTTGTTACCCTTCTTGAGCTCATACAACATCTTTTTAGCCTTCTCGATCAGAACAGCGTTAGATTCGGTCGCAATGATCCTCTCAAGCATCTCCTGTAGCATCTCCGGCATCTCCATGTATACTAACATGTCCATTATGCCATTTAGATAGGCAGTAGTGATGTCAATTTGTGAGATCCGCATGCCTTGCTCTACGGACGCAGCCATGAGCGCCCTCAACGAACTGAGTCTTGCAACCGGGGCGAATGTATCGTGGAAATCTACGCCAGGACGTTGTGAGAATCCCCTTGCAACTACGCGGGCCTTCCTTCGTTCCAGCTCTCCGTTCGCCTTGTATTTGTTCCTCAGCACGGTTCGGCAGCCTATCACCTTTTCGCCATTGGGTCTGTCAACGAGTGTCCAGGTGTCGTTGCTTACGAGAGACTTAATCTCGGCATACACAGCGTCTCGCCATTCATTACCGTCTGGACCTGAAACAGCCTGAGAAAGAGATATTTCAGAAGCGGCCATGGCAAACTGCGCGTCGAACCACTCCAGATCTTCGGCCATATTCTCTTCTTCGGGATTTTCCTCAACGGTCGCGGGCCGACTCTGTTGCAAAACCGGTCCTTTCATGTGGTACTGCTTAGCTGGTCGACCAGGTTTCCCGGTACGAATCTTCCGTGGACGTCCAGGACCTCGTACAAGCGGTTGATCTTCGTTGAAGTGGTCATCTTCATTTGCAGATGGTAGCGGATCGTCATCCTCGTCTTCATCTTCAGCCGTGATATCAGCATCTGCTGGATCTTCGGGTGCTCGACGATGGATCATTTCATCATTGTTTGCGATATCTATCCCTAGGTTTTGAAGTGAGTCATCATCTTCATCGAGAAGCTTCGTCCGACCATTTGTCGTTTCATTACTTATGAAGTCTTCGTAAGTGTTATTCGTGTCGAATCCATCCAGGAATTTCACATCCCTTGCGACAATGACTTTTCGGTCCTTCGGGATCCAGATGCGGTAACCCTTGGAAGTGTCAGCATAACCGACGAAAATGCCTTCGACGGTTCTGGGCTCGAATTTTCCCTTATTCGGATTCTTATTTAGAACGTGTACCTTACATCCGAATGATCTAAGATGACTTATGTCGGGCTTCTCGCCTTTCCATTGTTCGTAAGGAGTACATCCATCCAAACTCTTAGTGATGCAACGATTCCGTATGTAATTCGCAGTGTTGATAGCTTCTGCCCAAAATTGTGTCGGGAGTCCGGATTGTGCCAGCAGGCAACGAGCGGTTTCAATCAGCGTTCTGTTTTTCCGCTCGGCTACCCCGTTTTGCTCAGGAGTATGCGGAATGGTTAGGCGTCGTTGAATTCCGGAATCCTTCAATATACGATCCATGGCGGAGTTGCAAAACTCCTTTCCGTTGTCCGAATGAAAAGCCTTCACCTTGAGACCTGTCTGATTTTCGACGAAGTTCTTGAATTCGATGAATTTGCTTGTTGCTTCATCCTTACTCTTCAGAAAGTAGACTTGACACCATCTTGTATGATCGTCGATGAGCGTCATGAAGTAGCGCGCGCCTCCCGTTGAATTTACTCGCATTGGTCCGCAGAGATCAGAATAAATGATGTCGAGGCGGTGCTGTGATCTGTTAGCTCGAGATGAGAATGGAAAACTTGTTAGTTTCTGTGTGATGCATATTTCGCAGTTCGAAACTTTGGAGTTATCCTTCAGCTTGAATCCGGATGCTGCTTGAGTTTTCGACATTAGTAGTAAGTCTCTTAAGTTAAGATGGCCGAGGCGTTGATGCCAGATTTCGGTATCAGAGTATTTCTTCTGCGAGACTGTATTAGCTTGTTCGCCGGATCCTTTCAGAATATATAAGTCACCTTGACGTTCAGCGGTGAGCTTAATATTTCCTTTGATGTCCTTTACGGATGCTTGGTTTGAGCCGAATACGACTTGATAGCCTTTGTCCACAATCTTGGCTACAGATAATAGGTTGGTTCTCAGATCTGGAACATGCAGGGTATTTTCCAGTCGAATCCTTTTAGTTTTATTATTAACTCTCGTGAGAAGTTCTACGTTCCCTTTTGCATCCACCGTACTTGTTGCGTTGTTGGCTAACCTGATGTCGCTTTGTGTGGACATCGAGTTTGTCAGCATTCGAGCGTCTTTGCATAGATGAGACGTGCACCCGCTGTCGAGACACCATTGACTTGCGCCTACGCCCTTGGCGGGCTCGGATGACGAATACTGAGCGACTTCCGCGAAGAAACTTTCCGCTTTCGTATTGTTTGCTTTTTCGGCTTCTTGCGTCTTCCTTTTACGGCAGTCAGCATATTTGTGGCCGGTAATCTTACAGAAAGAGCATTTGTATTTAGGACGAAAAGGTGCTTTCGCGTTCTTATCGTTATGTGACGTCGATGCGTTATTCTTGCCGGATTTCGAATTCGGGTTGCGCCTGCCGTGAGCGAGCATCGCGCCTGATTCGTTGACGGTGACTTGATTTCGCGCTTCGTATTCCTCTACGATTTTTATTTTTAATTGCTCAGCGTTTGGCAGCGCGTCGCGAGATTCTATCGCGCATCTAAAGTTCTCGAAACTGCTAGGTAGGCTATAGAGAAGCATGATCGAGAGAAAATCTCCGTTGATCTGAACATCCATGGATTCTAGCTTATCGACGGCATCGAAAAATTGAGCGATGTGTGTCTTAACGTCCCCGCCTTCCGACATTTTTGTTTGAATAAGGCGTTTGAGTAACGTTGCTTTGCGCGCGGGACCTTTCGAGTCGTATATGGATTTTAATTTATCCCACACATCTTTGGACGTTTTACAACCACGTACCTGCTTCAACTCAGAGGGATTTATAGCTAGGATTAAGTCAGATTTTGCCTTGCGATCCTCGTTCTCCCACGCTGCGATGGCTGCTCGAGTTGCTGCGTCGTCGGCATCGCCACGAGATTTCGGGCATGGCCTCTCGCCACTCACGTAGCCCCAGTTATCGTTCTTAACGAGTAATGCTTCCACTTGTATCACCCAAGTATCATAATTGTCCTTGGTTAGCGTTTCTAATCGCGTAGAGTTAATTGTATTTGTCTGTGCCATCGTCGATTTATTCGCGGAACGCACTTTAACGACGATGATTTACTTATGACGCGTCACGGTCGATATATCGCGTTCACGACGTATCACGCCCGGAAAGAACAAAGAAACTCTCGCGTGGATTCAGCGAATTTAGATATGAAAAAGTATTTCTTCACTTTGTCGTTGCGGCTCTGGGCCCATAACCTGTTCGAGCTATGCAGGGATAGGTAACGACCGAGAAAACGAGACGGATGTAAAGCCGAATGTATCTCTTGTGTTTATTGGAAGAATACGTTTAACATAAAATGAATGAACGAAACGATTCGATACAAAGTAATTTGCCTCCGCGTTCGCGATGATCGAGAGTAGAGAGATAACCAAACAGAACGGACAGACTATTGAGAAGAACATGGATCACAATAAATGGTAGATAGTAAACCCGACGACGCAGTCGGTAACGCTTGATGGCGCCCCGATATATCGATAGGGACATCGACTTTGAGTACGAGAATTTGCGATATCCCTAACAAATTCTTTAAAATTTGGTTAATCAGTTTTTGAGTTATAGAAATTTCAATAAACTCGACTGTTTTTTTAACAGAAATCGGTAACCCATTTATTATTAACAATTTTTATTAATTCTATTATATTTTTCAGTTTTTTCTACCTTTATTTCATATATAATTCTTTAAAATTTGGTTAATCAGTTTTTGAGTTAAAGAAATTTCAATAAACTTGACTGTTTTTTTAACAGAAATCGGTAACCCATTTATTATTAACAATTTTTATTAATTCTATTATATTCTTCAGTCTTTTCTACCCCTATTTCATATATAATTCTTTAAAATTTGGTTAATTAAGCGATAATTCTTTAAACTGTTAAAAAAAGACGCTCTCGCGCACTTTGCACCCGATTTTCTCACGATCGCCCCCACTTTGCCTTCTGACACTTTGCACTTAGTTTATTCTATACGTAAACAATACAAATGCAAATTGTCAGAAGTTTCCCTTAACATGTAAATTTGCCGAAATTTTTCGCAACTTTGGCAGCTTCTGACAACCCTTTAGCCCCCACTTACTCTTCTGACAATTTTTTCTCTGCTTTTTCTCATACTCTTCGATACCTATATAAATTTTCAGTCGTGCCGGTCGACAGTTTTTTTGGTCGAAAAATTTACACGTTTGGGCGGGCGGCCCACCCACTTAGCCCCCAGCGCGCCTTCTGACGATCGAGCTTTCGCTTTGCCGGCAGCAATCGAACCTTTTTCAGGTAAGATATTTCGTGGACCGAGGCATGTCGCCTTCTCTGTAGCCAGCTCTTCGTCCACTACATTATTCCTGATTTCTTCGGAAAAAAATTCTTTGAGAGATTCCAAGTTTTCCAACATTTTTCAGGTAAAACATCCTATTCTGTAACTCTTAGTGACATTATCATTATCATTATATTGTCGTTATGCAGCTTTTTTACCATATATTATATCCGCGATAATATAACGATTACGACACTGTTGTTAAGCGTTATAGAACAGAAGCGAGATTCTGTAACTCCTTAACGACAATTTTGATATCGTTGAGCAGACATTATCCATCCAACCCCTGTTGAGCTGCCCCCCCCCCACTTTGCAGAAATTAAAAAACCAATAGTGCAAAATTACAAGCTATTTATGAGCTTTCATATCCCGCAGATTAAAAATTTTGAGCTCGTCATACTGAGCAGGAATTCAATATTTTTTGTGGGGGGGCTGAGTCAACGTTGATAATTTATACGTATATAATTTATACGAATATAATTTATACGTATTGATGTAATTCACAAAAAAAACAATTTAAAAAATTAATGCAATTAATTTAATTTTTTTTTAATTTATGATTTACACGGATGTAATCAATTATTGTATACTTTGGGCTATTAAAAAATTAATTTAGATAAAATGTATCTAAATTAATATTCTATAAGTATAACTTACAATTTTTTCCAAGGGGTTATTCACTTAGCGAATCACTGGTACACCTTATTTGAAATCGTTGAAATTGACTCGGAAATCGCTTGGAATCAGTTGAAATCACTTGTGAAATCATTTGAAATCAGTTTATCATATGAAATCACATAAAATCGGATGAAATTGGATGAAATCGGATGAAATCAGTTGAAATCACTTGAAATCAGTTAAAGTCACTTGAGAAATCACTTGAAATCAGTTGAAGTCACTTGTAAAATTACTCGTTAAAATCATTTATTCATGTTTTTGAGGTTTGGACTTCTGATTTACATTTAAATAAAATTTTCTAATAAAATTTTAATAAGAATTTTCTAATAAACCAAGCAACGTATAAACAGACCCTTGTGACATACTCAAGAAACTTTTAACGTATAGAAGTATTAAAAAATGTAGTAGTTATTGATTAGATAAACAGAAATTGAATTGGCGCCTTGACCTGCGCAGTAAAATATGCATTTCCACGTGATATTCCATGTTATGTGGAATAACCAACGTTGACAGAGAAATAACATCAGCCTTGTTTTATGTCGATTCTGTGTCTCAAGATATGTCTGTACCAAGGTATGTACCTATACAACTTTACAGTGTAAACTAAGTGTAAACACGGAATTCGTTGAAGGTAAGTAATCAAGTAAGTAATTGTATTTTCTTTATTTCAATACGAGGTGCATAACCTTGGCATAACCTCATTTAAGCAAACATTGTCTCGGGATAATGCGTAACTCCGTAGCTACGCGAGTGATTAGAAACCTAAAGGTCCTTGCATTGTCTCCGTGGTTCACATAACTTCTGACTCTTGTTTGAAGCAAACAAAAAATAAATATCAGCAAAATTTTTTTCTAAATATGCAGATATTTAAATAATGATTTAATAATAAAAGTTTATATTTTAAGATGTTTGAGTTTCATTTACGAATTATTATAATTTCAGGCATTAAAATAAAAATTCATTACTTTTCTCAATTCATTCAATTTATTTTATTCAAGCTATTTTCAAAATATTTACGTTCACAATTTAATAAATATTTGCAACAAAAATGATAATAATAGTAGGAATAAATAACAACTGTTATTTTTTGCAGGTAGAATTGTGTACTCGTCATAATTCCATGAAAATAGTGAGAAATTCAATGATAATTGAATAATATTGCGCACTGCGCAGTGTGTAATTCAAGGTGTAATTGGTAGATCCTCATTTCAGTAAGGATCAAGGTAATTGTATATTTTAACAGATGTACTACTATTTAATCAATATTAAAACTTGTTCATTTAAGAGTATTTGTGCAATTACAGGAAAATAGTTGTCATCCTTGTTGTCATCTCTACTTTTTTAGCCACACGTAAATGAGATGTCTAACCAAGTGTCTAACAATAAGTTATACGATCTAAAAAATTCAGCAATCGGCTGGCATTCAAAAGACAGATTTTTGTATGTAAGCAAATATTTCCAATGTTTATTGGCGAAACGTGAATGCCCTTTTATTGCAAAATAAGATTTTTGCTGTATTGATTTATAACTTATGGAGAGTCGTAAGTATACTTACTATAGCATGTAAACCTTGATGTAAACGCTTCGCTCACTCTGCGAGTAATGGAGAGTTAAATAACACAAAATTAATAAAGCATTTACAATTTTTAAATACTCTTGTTTAAAAATATATATTATGATACATTTCAATTTAATTAAATAGTTGTTATGATATTGATGAGTAAAAAATTAGTGTCGAGATAATTTATTATTTTTTATTTCAATACGAAGGTCTACCTAATTTAAACACATGTCCATCCAATTTTTTTTAGTTTGTAATAAATAAATACCACAATTTTAATTTATAAATATTCATACGTTGTATTAAAAACAAAATGGTTTTTATTATATTACAATAAATTTTTGTATAAAAAATAATTTTTAAAATAATTGTTTTTTTTTCATTACAGGGATAATATGAAACAACCTAGTTGGAAGTAAGGTTGTAGCGAAAAGTATTATTAGTGGCTTGATTAGTGATTAATATAGAGACAAAGAATGTAATATATTACCTAAAGCTTCCTTTTGCCTGTTTTCAAAAAACACATCGTCATAACATTACATTACATGAATCGAGATTTTACTGGGTTACTTCAGTTTAAGAAAATTGATTGCAAAATGGCTCGTCAGGATAATTTTGTTGAAAAATTTTGGAATATTCTGGAAACAACACATGGAGTTTTTATTCCTAACTACATCAAAAACATTATGCATATTAACAATTTAGATAATCCAATATCTTTCAAAAAAATCACTGAATCAATTATAACTGAACTAGAAAATTTTGCAAAAAATGAAATGCAAGATTTTATTGAACCGAATGCAGATTTAAAAGCGTACTTTGGTTTATTTGAGAAAAGACCAGAAAAATTTCGATTCATGATAGGTGACAAGCAATTGATACTGGAATTAGTTGAAATAGTTAAAAAAATGCCACCAGAAATCTGGAGATTGTCAAAGCCATCTCAAGTTTCTCTCGATGAGCCATCTCTAAAGAAAGCAAAACTCGCAGTTGACAAATCAAATTTACAAAAAAATGTGTCACCACTTCAAAGCGATCAAAGTTCAAATGTTAATCTTGAAACTGAAAGAAAGAAAGTAGAGACGCTTATTAAAAACTTAAATAAAAAGTATACATCAAATGAGAACATAAGCGAAGACATACGGGAGAAATTAAAGTGCTCTACAATAGTAAAGGTATCCGTAAAAGATAGTTATGACGAAAATGGTCTTTCCAAAGGATTTACATATTCTGCTTGTGTAACATGCCCGTTATGTTCAGGGCCTGTTAACTTTACAAAAGTCGGAAGCAGATGGATAATTTCAAATTTTTCTCGTCATATCGAGACTCATAAAAAATCTGCTAGACAGAAAAAGGCGGCTTTAAGTAATGTTAAGTCAATTAAGGAATCTTTTAAGATATCCAGCGATATATCTAACGAAAGTCAACATACTGATGATCCTACATTAGCTGTGATTGCAGAAGGGACTATTGTTAATAACGAGTTGGTGCTTTCGTCCGTAACAAGCAGGCCCGTAAATATTACCGATACACTTTTTATTGATTTAACCAATAATCCGATGCATGACTCTACTTTGGATTCTGGACGTCATTCAGAATCTTTAGATAAAACGACAAATGAGGATAAGCCTGAACAAGACTCAGAATTTATTGTCAATAAAACTGTAGGCATAAAGGAATCTAAACGATTGACTGAATCTTTTTCCGCATCTAATAAAACAATTGAAAATCCAACAACCCATAAATATTTACCATCAACGTCTAAATCACTAAATGATGTCAACAAGGATGTAGATCTTGATATAGATAGTGTTTGGGGGGATGGTAGATCGAGATGATTATCGAACGAATCATCTCGAAAAAACAATTTCTCTAAAAAATGTTCGTACTACTAATAATTCTCGATCGCGATCAGAAAGAAACATGCGTAAATTGTTCTCTTCTGTAGATGAAACTCAACCACGAATTTCATGTTACTTTCCTGTGCTCAATCGTTTAGATGTTGAAATTAATCGAAATAAAGAATTAAATCTTTCTATTAAACGTTTTCTGGAAAAACACTCAAATAATTCTACTGCAAACCATGATATACAATATGAGTCGAATGAAACGCAATCCTCCTCATTTTTAAAAAAATTAATGAACACTGCTCTTTCTAACACAAGCAAAAAGAAGGGAGGACAGCGATACGACGATACACTTAAGCTTTTCGCAACTTATTTATTTGTTATCGGTGGTCGAATGTTGTATGAAACATTATCTGCAAACTTGCCCTTACCTTCTTTGAGTACAGTAAGTCGTACGTTAGATAATTCGGGTTGTTTAATAATAGAAGGTGATATGCGAGTCACGGAATTAGAAAAGTTTTTACACATGAGAAAACTACCATTTTATGTATGGTTAAGTGAAGATGCAACCCGAATAACCGGTCGTATTCAATATGACTCTAAATCGAATCAACTCGTTGGTTTTCCTTTACCGTTGAACAATGATGGAATGCCTGTGACACACTCATTTACAGCTACTTGTGCTAAAAAGATAGAAGAATACTTCAGTACTAATAGTCCTGCCACTTTATTATATGTAATAATTGCACAACCGCTCGTATATCAGGCACCTTCTTTTTGTTTGTGTTTATACAGTACTGACAATAAATTCAAAGCTGATGATGTTATTAAGCGATGGTCTTACACTGTTAAATATTTAAAGGATGCAGGTATAAGAGTTCTAGGTATGTCTTCTGATGGTGATCCTCGGTTATTGCGAGCAATGCGAATTGAAACAAATACCGGTGTTTTTAAACAAACAAATTCTTGTGAAACTAGTCAAGTTCCTCCTGCATTACAATGCACTTTGGAGTCATTACCAAAAACTATTTGTATACAGGATACTGTGCATATTGGCACCAAGCTCAAAACAAGAATACTGAAAAACTCCATTGTATTACCAATGGGAAATTATTTAGTCTCAGCTAGTCACTTGCATATTCTGATAGACACAGTACCTAAGGACAAACATTGTTTAACTCGAAAAGATTTATCCCTAAAAGATAAAATGAATTTTCCTTCAGTATTAAAAATATCAGATTCTAAAGTCTCCGAGCTATTAAAAAAACATGTTCCGGAAAGTGAAGGAACTATAGCGTATTTATACGTTATCCGCTTGTGTTTGAGTGCATTTTTAAGCAAAACATTAACCCCCTTAGAACGAATTTATAATATATGGTATTGTGTTTTTTTTCTACGCTTATGGAGAGCTTGGTTACACGCAAATTCACAGTATTCCATAACTTATAATTTTATAACTTTAAATGCGTATCTATGTATCGAGATAAACGCACAAAGTTTGATAGATGTTATAAAGTTACTGAAAGAAATTGATTCTCCCGAACTATTTTTACCCTGGCAATTCAGCAGTCAACCGTGTGAAGATTTCTTTAGGCATTTGCGTTCAACAAGTTCTACATTTTCAACTATAGTGAATTGTAGTGTTTTAGAGGCTATCCACAGAGTTAGACGTATCCAACTTCAAAGTGACATATCAACAAGTAATTCTAACGTATCAACTGAAGGATATAAATTTCCACGCGCTCAAAAATCAAGTTCATTTTCCAATAAATCAACATTTGAACTTCCTTCTTTGAATGAAATGGAATATACTATTGAATCAGCAAAACAAGATGCTTTCATCACAGTATCATTACTAGGTATGACAGTACCCATATGGGATGCAGAAAATAGAATTATACATGACATTCATATTATTGATTCTGATGATTCAACTGTAGATTCATCTTGTACAGAAAAAGATAATAATGTGTCTTTATCGTCCAATTCTAATGAAATAAATTCAGTAAATGAGACTGAAGATAATGAAGAGTTTGATTTATTGGAAGACTTAACGACACTTTCGTGCGTTCAGGGTAGTTTAGAACTAACTAATTTCGAAAAAATAACAACCGAAATTAAGCCTGACAGTCCTTTCACGATCGTAACCGATTCCTATGGCAAGGAATTAATAGTAAGGAAATCATCAATATGTTGGCTTCTAAGTAAAAACTCGTGCAAATTAAGCAGCGACAGATTACAGCGTGTTAGAGAATCGGAATTAACTACATATATACAAAAATCGCGTTTTGCACAAGGGAATGATGAGTACAAAAAATGTGATGAAATATTTATCGGTGATTGGTGCTTATTTAAAAGATTAAATAATAAAAAGTGCTATATTGGTCATATTCTTAGTTTCGCGCATACAAATGGCAAAACGTGGAAATCTATCGAATATTCAAAAAGTTTTGCAAAAACAGAAGGAAACAGTAAAGATATAGGTGTCCTTTGTCATTGGTATAAAATCGACAGAGACAGACAGTTAATTTTTGTGCCTATGAATACTCAAGAGTATATTAATATTAAAAACTATGTTCTTACAATTTCACGTCCTTCTTTTGTGTTATCAGGGTTAAAGCTTAGTGAGAACATTTACGACAATATTAAAAAGTATTTCTAATCAGTAATTATACCTTATATTTTAATACTTTGCGTTGTGCAATTTGAAACTGAAACTTAGTATATATATATATATATATATATATATATATATATATATGCAAAAACAGCTAACAATAAGTTTAAACATTATGTATCTAATTATTATAAGTACATCTATGTATATTTTCATGTTGTGTTCGTGTAACGTTTCATATATGATAGAATTACGTTGCGTTAAAAATGTACCTTAAAGTGTAATTTTGTTTTTTATTTATAAAAGTTATTGCATAATAAAACAAAAAACAGATATTTATAAGTATTAATGAGAACGTCTACGAAGATATTAACAGATATTTATAATCGGTAAATATATGTACCTTGGTACCTTGTGTATATGTTGTCATTTATTATGTTTTTCCTTTTTCTATTTTAAAGAATTCTATTTATATTTAAAAAAGTGATATAAATGTTTGATATAACAAGCAAATTTAAAAAATATAATTGAATTTTAATTACTAAATAGCTCAACCCACTTTAAATATATCTCAATAGATGTTAATTATAGAAATAAAATTAGGAATAAGAAAAAATGTAGAGAAAGTAATTAGTTATACGTCAAAGTCTTGGTCAAAGTAATTTAAATCACCTAAAATAATATTTATATTACTAGAAATCATAATGAAATCGCTTAAAATTATAATAAAATCATTTGAAATCATAATGAAGTTACTTGGGATCAGTTGAAATCACTTGTGAAATCATTTGAAATCATTTGAAATCGGTTGGTCATATAAAATCGGATGAAATCAGTTGAAGTTAGTTGAAATCAGTTAAAGTCAGTTGAAATCAGTTAAAATCACTTGAAATCAATTGAAATCAGTAGTCATTTGTAATCTGTGGTACACCCAAAAGACGAGTGAATAACCCCTTGATTTTTTCGTATAGCAGGAATATAAAATATTCCTACAAAAGAAATTACAATTCAATAATCGAAATGCATGTATTTTGCAAGCTCATAAATTAGTAAACGATATTTAGTCGCAAAATAATTAATTTTATTCGTTTTAAGTACAGTTCTCTCTTAAGCCGGAAAAATGGGGTGGTTTTCTTGCGAAGGAGTTGTAGCTCAATAATCGAAATGCGCGTATTTTAAGAGTTTATTCTTAGAATTTATACGCTATACGAATTATATCCGCGATACAATATATTTTAATTTTTCTCAACATTTTTCTCTTGAGTTGAATCAATTAAAGGGTTGTTTGGGGGTTAAGGGGAGGAGCTCAAAAATCGAAACTATATCACTTCGAAAGCTCATAAATAGCTCCTAATTCTGCCGCAAAGAACGATTCAATATCTCTATTTTTAAGTAGTGGGGGGGCTGAGTCAACGTTGACTCAGCCCCCCCCCACAAAAAATATTAAATTCCTGCTCAGTATGACGAGCTCAAAATTTTTAATCTACGGGATATGAAAGCTCATAAATAGCTTGTAATTTTGCACTATTGGTTTTTTAATTTCTGCAAAGTGGGGGGGGGGCAGCTCAACAGGGGTATCCACATCCATTCATAGGGTAACTCTGGTATTTACGCCGCGCGGGGATTTACGCTGCAGAAGTCAGAAAAAATAGAAGGAATAAAGATACTTGCTCGCAATCACACTGTTATGTGCCTTTATGCCATATTAGCATTGTATTGTAATTTCAGTTCTTTACTGTTAATATTAACGAAACCGTCGTGAGTTGAATCGATTTCTTACCGTAATAAGTAGCGCGATCATGTATTACGACTACGTAAAATAATTACTGTAGGGAATGTAAAAGGTTTAATTGTTATTTTATGATACATAAGCATAGAGGAATAATAAATAATGGAATACAGCAAAATACAAGTGCATAGCTCTTGTATTTTTTGTTTAGCTTGCTATCTTGTGTATCCCTCCTGTATAGGATATGTATATAGCAAGTTAGCATGCGAGATTTATGCCATAGTATAGGCACTTTGTAAAACTCGAAATCTCCTGTGTTCTTTTTCCTTCTTTCTTTGAATCGTATAACAATAATCTTTAATGTATCTATCGCTCTTCTATTATCTTTTTAAAAATGTTCAGTTTTATAATTTGTTTATTATTGTTACATTTTAATAAATTTTTTACACACATTTTATAATTTATTATGACATTTTATTGCCTTATTTATAAATATTATCTTTAAGGCGTATATTCCACCTATGAATGTCATATATCCCACCCTTATGGGATATATAGCAAAAATGCAAGGGTTTCTAAAAGTTTTTTTTGTTAAATACAAGAAATAAATATTCCATATTTCTAATTCTTTTATAGTAGTATCCAATATAAAGTTTTTATTGGTATAATTCATTTGCATTAAACATAGTAAAGTACTCGATAAATTAGTTGTTCTTAGGTGCGGCGTATACCTATACCGGAGTTACCCTATCTAAAAAAGGCATATAAAGTCGATACTCGAATCTATCGAAGTTATTATTGTTGTCGCTTTTCTGCAATGCTGATTGATTCTCTCGCTGCGCTTACTTCATGAGCAGCTGTCATCGTATTTTTTGACAGTTGTGTGTATCAAAGAGTTAATAGTGTAATAGTAATAATATAATGTTAAAGCTAAATAGCGCGCGCAAAGCGCGCGTCTGTGATGTCTAGTATATGGTAAAAAAGCTGCGACAACGATCCGACAACTTACAGAATCCCACGTCAGGACTGGTGATTACGACATATTAAATCTGATGTATCTGATAAATGACATGTCTGTGGCAACATATTAGCATTACTTTTACTGCTATATGGGGACGTTTTTTTTAAATGTTGAATTGCAATGTCTTGTAGACGTCTACAAAACATTGCAATTCAGCGAACATTAGACGTTTGTGCAATATCTTCAATATTCAATCTACGTTAAATCTACATTTCGCAACGTTGATACAAGATTGCAAATGGTGAAATCAATGTTTTTAAGATGTTGAGTCGTTAGTGTGCTGTATGGGTACGTGGTCTGTTTAAAAAGTAATGAGACTGAATTATTTTCTCAACAACTGGTAATACTGTAAAACGAAACTGCAGTAGATCGAGAGCTACATTCATATCATATCTTCAGTTAAAATTTCAATTTGACAACATTAACACATGTAATTCTACAATCTTTTGTTTATGTTATTGGTGGCCCACCCCAGAACGGGATTCATCTTCATAATTTTACCGTCATCAAAATGCCTTGTGCCCGGAATAAACTTGATCTTTGCAAGTCTGTTTCAACTTAAATATTTATTCTTTTTCGTCCAAAACTTGGAACGCAAGTACAAATAGTGATAAGTGGCGGTTATATATTTCGAAAATCTATCTTTCGGGTTAGGTTAGGTTAGGTTAAATTCGTGTCAATCATTATTAATAGTATAACAAACTATTGGAACAATTTTCTATTTACTATAAAATATTGTCAAATATTAATATTAAACGTTTTGAATCGTATTTACAACGTGTAGCGTGTTTAAATATCGAAATAGATTTGATAAAGCTTCCATCTTTTATTTATCAACATTTAATTAAAACTAAAAACTAAAAGACAGTTACATGGAGATAAATAAAATATCGAAAAAGAGAGGATTCGAGTTTTCACGCGTATTTATTTTTATTACTCCACGAGTATTATACGCTCTTAAAATATCAAATCTTTTTCTTTTCTTATGTTCTGTATACATTCGTTTCTTGCCTTTCTGAAACATGGTGGCATGCCACACAAGCGTGTCATGTCCAAATACGATATAGCAGTCTGAGAATTTCATAGAAAAGTCTGTGATCTAGATTCATCTTAAGGCGACTTAGTTTCATGTTAATCACATAAACATTAAATTGACATATTTGGTCAATTTCTTGATTACGAGCATACCGGAGCATGCTTCAAATTTTTCTGACAAAAGACTTTCATCGAGACTTTCACCCGTCTTCTAAAATAATCCACAGCTCAGTTTTGGAGAAAAAAATTTATGACTGTAATATATATCTATATATATTTTAATTGGACAATATATTTATGTTACCTATATTAATCACAATTGTGCTTGCTAAATATAATCCTTATTTAGTTCAAAATTAAAAAAATATTGAGTACAACGTGAATTGGACTTTTAAATAGTGTTTTATCGGAATATTTTTAAATTTTATATGTGGTCTCAAACTTTTGACTGGTAGCGTAATATATCCAATCCTTTTTCTTTTTCTACACGCAATGATTATTAGATGCGAAATGTGTTTTAAAAAACACGTCTTCTTTTTACATTTTTTTCACAATTGTATCAACAGTTATTGAAACGAGAGGAAGTTGAGATATTTAATATAAGAATCGTCATAATCTCTATAAAGATTACAGCACTGATAGCGATTTCCGCGAGCAGATTACTCATTGGCGGATCACTTATCACGTTTCATGGACAGGCTAACAGTAATATCTCGTGGTCGCATTTTAAAGCGCTCTGTCACGTTTAAAAAAGCAACGAGTTAGCCGCTCGCATTATTTTTTAATGGGAAACAAATTATATGTTAATCGCGCGATAACGCTTGCACCGCAATACATATAACACGATAATGCCTAGCATTACTATATGCTATAGAAATATTCACGTGCAACTCAATATATGCATATAGTGATATAATGATATAAACACATGAATAAAAGAGGAGCTTATATATATGCTCGATTTCATTACGGATTATTTATCGTTTCTCACGTTCAACATACAATTTAGACAATTTGATTTTCTCGTGTTATTTAAAAGAACAAAACAGATGTTTTATTATAAATAAATATCCTGCAATGTTGTGTGTGTTCGGTGTATCTTATAAGCTTCTAATTTACATTTGCATCTAGAGATAATTGATATTAGGAAACGCGTCCTCTCGTATTTCTATAAACAGACATTTATGAAATCACAATTTTATTTTGTGTTTTAACAATAGATAATAGGCACTAGCATAATATTAGATAAAAAGTAGATAAAAATAATTATAACTTTTTAAGTTATATTTAGTTTAGAAAGTAGTAGATATAATATCGTTTTTCAATTAGAAAAAGTTCTTAAAATTTCATGATTTTTATTAAAATGTTTTAAGCGTGCCATGCGAAAAAATTTTACTAATAATAGTATTTTGAAAATTATCTAATATTCCAGAACAAAACATTAATATTCTATTGTTTAAAAATTCTGAAATTAAGACTGACATTTTTTTTTAAGAAGAATTGAAAAGTTTCTTCCCACAAGAGTGAAAAATGTCTTGAAGCCAATAATGATTGTTTTGAGTAATAAAAATAAATAAACTTGATCTAGAAATTCAATCGTCTGTATGGAAATTTTGAAAAAATACGCCTTTATTATCTCATCTATATTACCATAAAAATCGTATATTTGTATGTTAAAAACATCAGATACTGAATTCCACTGATTGTGCTACTCTACAGTAATATATGTCCTAAATACGTACGAAGATATCTAAATCCGAAAATTCGATATAAACGTCTTATAAATACGACCGATAAGATAATATTAAAGTTAGCATATTTTTAGTATTTTAGCTTAATGCATTAGGCTAAACTTTAGCCGTTAAAGTACTAAAATATGCTAACATTAATATTTTGCAGTTTATCGATCAGAATGTTTGTTGTCTTTCGATATTTAAATAATTTCATATATAAGCGGTGCAAGTTGCTGGATTTACTAAGAGCGACTTCTACCAAACCTTCTCTGATTTATATCCATATTTCTATCAATGCAGATTGATTAACTTTAATCTCGGTTTAATTTACTTCGTACCTTTTCAAATGAAAAAAAGAGAAAAAGTAAGTTAAACCGTTAATTTACATAGGTAGAAATGAGCATTAATCGGTAATTAACTTGTCATATAAAATCTGTAATATTTTATTAATAATAGATATTATCAATTTTTTTTTATTTGACATGTAAGAAGAAAAGTAAGATTTAGAACGGCAAATTATATGTCGTAATTAGTACTTTGGCTGATTGAATTAATCGTTAATTAAGTTAATTTGAGTTCGGTGGAGCGCTAGTAGGCCAGTCAATTTACGGTTTTAAATCGAATTCGGAAGCTTAATTTAAGTATGTGCCATTCGATAGTAAATGGCACTAATATAAACATTTTGCGGTTCGTCAACCCTGCTCGTTTATGCAAAAAAAATAAATAATAATAATAAAATAAAAACCATAAAAAATTGGCCCTTTTCGACTTTTTTATTCGAAACGCAGTGAAAACCGTTCAAGCAAAATTACACACAAACAATTTTGTAGAGAACCAAATTTTCTTAAAAAAGTCCGGGAAGGCATTTCTCTAAAATAAACAGTTTAGGCGTGAGTGGCGCCCGAAGTCGCGCAATCGGAAAGTGTCTTTTCGACAAATTCGCAACCGGCCAGTAGAAAACTATAATTTTCGTAAACTTTATGAGTCGCTCTTTATGATTCTGGCCTAAAAATTCCAAAATTTTAACAATAATATAGCGGACCTAATGTTCAAATAGATGCAGTTTGCGTGAAACTCGCTTTACATAGGTTTTTAAACTTGCTAAATTCAAATATAAACTTAAAATTATAAAATTCAAAATAACAGATTTGTTCAGAACGGAACACGTTTAACTTGTCTCGTGTACTCTCTAAATTTTTTCGAGTGAAAATTTGACTCTTAGCTTGAGTGAATGCACTATCAACTCTTCACAGAGTGACTTTACACTTATTTTCACTCGATTCGAGTGAAATCTGTGACTCGAACTATAAAGTGAAAATAATCTTAATTATTCTCTCGAAGTGTCGGAGTGAATTGTGGTACGCTGGTCCGAGCAACTCGAGTCGAGTGAAAATTTACTCGAACCGAATGGCTCAGTTGCGTAGCCCGCGCAAGAAACGTGACGTGTTACTCTACGTGAGTCATCATCACGTTCCAGAAAAATAACAGAACGATATTTATGAGAGTATACATAGACAGAACTATTGTTCATGAAATTGAAGTTTACTTTATAACATTCGTGGGCGGGTTGTATTTCTACATTCAGTATTTAGTACGTGTGCAGACGTCAGTTTGACTATGTAGGTTATGACGCCACTTATGTTCATGCCGTTGATGGTTGATGGTTGCTTTGTTGGAGGGAGAAGTGCCGGGCGCTTACGTGTTTGTCTGCCATATTTCGGATTGTGAATATCAGTGCCTGGATTTTATTTGCTATATTGGATTGAATTGTGCTAAAAAGTGAACATGTTTCCTGAGGTAAGTATAACCTCCACTACATTTGTATAACTGTTATTTCAGAGCGTTGATTAGGTTATGTTGCTAAAAGATAATAAAAAAACGTTAGTAATATTAAATACATAATGAGCTATATACTATGTTTACGCGAGCGTTACTTCTGTAGTAACTTACGATAATTTACTCGTTTCGCGGAATAAATTATCGTAAGTTACTACAAAATCCCGCTTACGCGAAGGAAAATCCCGTTTACTCGAAGGAATTATCGTAATGTCGGATCTAAAGTTTGGAAAAATCGAGATCGCGCTCTCATGTGATCGACATATAAGTAACATGCCTCGACCGCGTGTATGTGCGTGCCGGGCCTGTCGAAAGTACGGGTCGGAGCGGCAGTCGTCTACCGACCGCCGCAATGTATTTAGAATAAAGTATCTTACAGTAAGTTACTACAGAAGTAACGCCCGCGTAAACGTAGTAATAGTTTATAATATAAACAGCACGTATAAATGGCATGGTTTAGATGAAATTATAAATTTATTTGACTATTTTGAGATTCTATGCAAATAAAAACAGTATTTAAAAATACATTATTTGCAAATAAATTTCGAGTAATTCATTAATTATACATGCTGTTTATATGTATAATATATTATATATTATATATAATATATTATACAGTAGCGTTTTATATAATAGTATGATAATATAGCTCATTACATATATTTAATGTTATTAACGTTTTGTATTATTTATAAAAGAATATATAAGTTGCTATTAAAAATTGCTTAAAAATATTTTGTCTAAAAATATTTTTTTTTATTATTTAAATAAACATTTATTTAAAGATATTTATTTAAATTTTTTCCTAAAAATTTATTTTCAAATAAATTATGTAGATTTATTTCCATTATAATATTAACTTTTAAATATTGTTTGCAAATAACAAATAAAAAAAGTATTTAAATAACATTTTATTTTCAAATATTATTTCCAATTTGTTATTCAAATAAAAAATGCCCATGTCTAGTTTGTTTTAAATTTCTAATAAAGAATTGTTGTTTCAGGATGCAATGATGGACTCTGAGGCTTTAGCCATGTATCTGCAAAAGAGAGGAGTTAATGAGAACACAATTAATGTTTTACTCAGTATGTATCAGTTTGGTGAGACAGACAAGTAATGTAAGAGTAATAATATTGTTCACGTCATTTTCTTTCAAGTCTTGTTAATTTACTTGAACATGTCTAGTAGTTGGTTAATTTTAGGCTAACAAAGTATTATTTAATTTCAGATCTTTGCTTGTGAATTTATTTGAATATCTGTTGGTTGGTTAATTTTAGGCCTGTAAACAAAGTACTTCTTGTTATTATTTACAATCAAACAGTGTCACCAATGGAAGGCTATACTTGTTCAATGTGTCATAAATTTATTCCGGATGAATTGAAACGTTTCACAGCGCATTTAAGACATTCACATAGTTTGTCTGTATCAGCTCCCTATAGTTTTGGATATAAATGTGGACAAGAGGAGTGTCAATGTGTGTTTAAAAATTTCAAAAGTTTGGTTAGACATCTTCGTGTTAACCACCCAATTTTAAGAAATAGAAATAACGAGTCATCTTTATTTCAAAATTATATGGAGGTAGACTCTAATATGGAGGTAGAGACTGAAGACTCTGAGCAAAATAGTCATTGTAGTGTGCCTGAGGATAACAACCCTAAAGATAGACCTCAAAATGTGTTCAGTATATCAGGAGAGGCTGCAAAAATGGTTGCTAATCTTAGATCCAAAGCATTTGTCACAGGGGCTACTTTGACTCAAGCTTTCATGGCAGCAGAGGTTTTTATTTGCAACATTGCAAATTTTTTTGAGCAAGAAGTTATCAATTATTTTTCAAGTAAAGATATATCCTTGGATCAGGCTGATATTCAGAGTTTACTATCTAAGTTTAAGATTTCTTCTCCTTTTGACAAATTTTTATCCATTGAAGAGCAAGTAAAAGCTTTAAAAATGTACTATAGGTTTGTAGACTCCGTTGAGATTCCGCTTGGAGACCGTTGTGAATCACTGCTGAATAGACAATCTGGTGAATACGAACCAAAGTTGGTTATTGAAAGTTTTCAATATGTTCCAATAATTGAGAGTTTTAAATTAATACTTTCTCATTCAAGTGTTAGAAAATACATTGAAGAAGAATCTTCTTCTTCAGATGGATTTCTAAGGGGTTTCAGAGATGGGGAGAGCTTCAAAAAAAGTCCTTTTTTTCAGAGATATCCACAAGCATTAAGAATCCAATTATACTATGATGATATACTTGTAAACAATCCTCTAGGAAGTAAAACATCAGCTCACAAATTAGGAGCATTTTACTTTACTATTCAAAATTTGCCTCCTCATCTGCAATCATTTATGGGAGGAGTTCAAGTTTTGGGAATTTGCTACACAGCTGATGTTACCAAGTATGGTTTTAAAGAAATTTTAAGTCCATTTCTTGACGATTTAAATAAGCTGGAAAGTGAAGAAGGGGTTATGGTGAATTTTGATGGAGAACCGTTTGTATTGAGGGCCACCATAGCTTGTGTCGTCGCTGACGGCTTGGCTGCACATCAGATGTTCGGATTCTTGGGTCCTTCTGCTAACCACTTCTGTCGTTCATGCATGATACACAGATCTGATCTCTTAAAAGGAAGAGTAGCAATTAAAACTCCAAGAACGAGAGAATTGTATAATGAACAAGTACGGAAAATCAAATCAAAGCTATTGACCGATACTGAAACGGGTTTGAGAGAAAATAGTGCATTACATAGAAGTCGTTTTTGGCACTGTGCAGACAATTTCGTTTTTGATCCAATGCATGACATTTGGCAAGGTATTGCACCTGTAATTCTTGAGCACGTAATCAAGCATTTCATTAAGAGAGAAAATGGATATAACTTTACTTTGACTGAGCTAAACAACCGAATACAGATGTTTCAATACAGTATGCCAGAAAAGAAAAATAAGCCGTCACCTAATTTTACTCTCAATAATTTTTACAGTGGTAACCCGATTCAGCAAAAAGCTGTGCAGATGTGGTGTTTCTTAAGAATATTTCCTTTCTTGGTCTCTGATAAAGTACCTAAAGGAGACAAATACCTCCATCTTATTCTTCTTTTAAATAGAATTAGTGAAATAGTCTTTAGTCCAATTGCATCACCATCTCAAGCCCCTTACTTACAGGACTTAGTATTGGAATTTGTCTCAAGTTTTAAGGAGTTATTTCCCAATGTTGCACTTATAAACAAATTCCATCATTTAATGCATTATTGGGAATGTTTGATAAAATCTGGACCACTTAGATCCATAGTATGCCTGCGCTATGAAGCAAAGCATAGCATATTCAAAAAATATGGAAGTCAATGCTGCAACTTCAAAAATTTACCTTTTAGCATGATCCGCCTGAGTCAAATTTCACAATGTGTCACTTGGGGTTCTAATGATGCCCCAAGGAAGAAAATAATATGTTCAAAGGGGCGGACAGTTCTGGTTAAAAATTGTCAGGGTTGTAAGTATTTGAAAGTAGTAGGGATAGCAAACAATGCAAATATATTTGAAACATCAAAAGTAGAAATATATGGTGTTCAATACCGAAGTGGGTGGCATGTTGCTGTCAAGAGTGGACGAGAAACTGAATCAGGAAATCCTGTGTTTGCTACAATAATGAAAATATATATTTGTGAATCTGATAGGGTTTATTTTCTGTGTCGTGAATGTGAAACTCTGGGTTATGAACGTTCTTTAAATTCTTTCAGTGTGGCGTCAGGCTCAAATGTTATTTTAATATCGGCTGATGACTTAAAGGACGTGAAGTCATTTGCTTTATGGCGAGATTATTGTAGCACTGAAAATTTTATAACTTTGCGTCATATTCTGATTTAGTTATTTTTAGTTGTTAACATTGGTGTGTGCATTTATGTTATTCGGTATCTTATGGTTCCTCTGCTGATACTACTTATGTTTTCTTGTCTGCTTTGTGAATATTTCAGCAGGTAGAATAGATATTCGTTCGAAACTCATTTATTTATATTCACCTTAGCTTGTTTTAAGTGATAGATGTGATGGTAGAAATGGACATTAGACGTCTAATGGAAGTTTAAAAGATTAGTATTTTCTTCAGGCGTTTTTGCGACGCATCTTTCAGATAACCTACATGTATCATTTGAAAAGCATGTTGAATTCTTTGTTCGTTTGGTATTTAATAAGTATCGCTATTAAACCTAAATCCTAGTTTCGTTTCAAGTTTTGATTTTAATCCTTAACTGGGGAAGGTTGTGATAAATTATATAAGTAAGCTGATTTTTAATTTACTATATTTCAAAGTCAGTATGAATTGCTTTTTATTGTGCTTTTTCTTTTCTTTAGAGGAAAAAGCTACTGGTACAACTCTTCCTTTTTTTTCGGAGCAAGATTTAAAGGAGATTGGGGTTAAAGAAATGGGTCAACGGAAGCTGATAGCTTTCCTCGTCAGGGAACACACTAATGTGGTCAGTATATCAAGTTCATCCGCATTAATACTTAAGATTTAAAGTTAATACATTCTTTTATTAGCAGTTCATTATGGTTGACACACCAAATGCGGACACATTAAATATGTCCGTGCCTATCAGAGAGACGTGCCTATCAGTAGATCCAGGTCCCTCAACATCAAAATCTAATTCTTCAACACGTGAATCGGTAAGAGTATGCCTGGTTTTAGCAGTAGTACGCTGGCTATTAATTGTGGCTAATTCCACTGCAAAAAAATTGGATTGGACTTATCTTTGTGTTTAATTTGTTATTACTTTCAATATAGGCCCAAACTAAACTTTCGGAACTGGACGAAACGGATACTGACTTATTATCTGAGCCAAACACTGCTGCAGTTGTAAAGCCTGTCATTAATCGCAATATTAACAGCAAAACTGTTGATATTGAGAAATGGATTGAAAAGCATTCAGAACAGCATGAAGACTTAGCCAAGATTTTGCAATCAAATAAATTTACTAACAAGCACCGAAGAGATTTGGTAAAGATTGTAGTATCTGAAATGTGCTCAGAATGGGGCAACACGTAAGTACATATAGGGCGTATAGGGTCAATTCCTTTTAGTGACACAAGTCGACACAAACATCATTCTATCCTTCTTGGCATTCAATGAATAACAAAGACAGAATGACACTTGTGTCGACTTGTGTCACTAAAAGGAATTGGCCTATAGTTAATCTGCTTTTATTTTTTGTTAATTTTTTTTCTATTTTTTGTAGAATATTAATTAATTGTTTTTTTTTGTTTTCTTATTTAGATATCCTTCCAAGGAATATAAGTCTCGTGTTGCAAAGGCCATTGTGTCCACATTTCCTAGATTATCATCAAAAATTGAAGGGCGTTCTCATGTAAGTAACTTGTGGTTTCTGTGTTGTCAGAAACGTTTCAAGTGTTTCAGACGTTTCCTTTTTTAAATTTGTAGGAGAGTTTCTACGACGAAGTTGTTGGAGAGGGCTATCTTGAGTGGCGGCTGAAAACGGTAAGAAAGCATTTACCCAGGAAGGAGAAGCGCAGAGGACTAACAACTGAAAGACCAAATAAAAAGAAAAGGAAACAACCGTTTATAGATAGGCCACAACTAACCGAGTCTGTCCTCATTGAAAAGGTACTTAGTAGACAAATAATTAAAACTAACAATTAAAGCTGTAAACTGCAATTTACAAGTCACTTTTTTAAACCAGATTTCTGAAATGAAGTATACAAAGCCAACTGAATCCGTCAAGGCTCAAATTGAACGTTTACTACATGAAACCCGGCCAAACAGACATACCGAAATCAAATCATCTGAAAGCATCACAGTTTCCGATGTATTAAAAAAATATCCTCGCCTTAAAAACTATGAGGGTGAAATGGTATGAAAAATTCTTTTCAATTGTCTTCAAAGTTCTCAATTATTTTTTTTTATTATTCATTTCTATATAATGACAAATTTGTCTTGAAAATTATGGTGGTTGCAGATTGATAATGAATTTAGAGACATTTTTGAAGGGCACGACGTACTGTTGGCAAGATTTCCCACCCATTTCGCCCCACGTATTATTGCACATTGTAAAAATGTAGCACCTCATTTGCTAGAGAAATTAACTGATTTTGACAGTGAGTAGTGAGTGCAAAGAATTTTCTATCATGTACTTTTTTTTAAATTAATGAGAATTTTTTTGTTTCTAGTTAATTTAAAAGCAATTGTGGTTTTACCTGAGTTGCTGCCTCCTCCAAACCATTCAAATGTTACAAAAGCACAGGTATGTATTATTTTCTTTTTTTAATTTAAATTTCCTGAGAAATTTTTATACTTTATTATATATTCCTAATTACTTTTCAGAACAAAGCCAAGAGAAAGCAAAGTGGTGGCCAGGTGGCTCGTATCAACTCAGTTCCACATCCAAGCCTCTTGCAGTTCATAGGTGTAAGTAAATCTTAGCAAACAGATTGAAATAACATGTTTATTGTGTTTATCTCTAAATATCTCTTGTTTTTGCAGGCAAATGAAGATATAAATTCTAAAATCTCTGAGAGAGGCTCTTTGCACAAGCAGCCATTTTTATTATGCTGCACAAACATGGACCAAAGGAAAGGCCCATTTTTTATCCAAGTTGAAAATCATTTGTTTCCTGTAGGAAACAATCCTCTGCGTGCCTTTGATAAGCTCTTTAAATTACATTACATGTTTGACGTACATTATGCAGCCGCTCTTCTAAACTTCTACAACTTTTTTGAATCTATTGTCTACAATGGACTTAATACCCCCAAGAGCTGCTGTGACAGTCTAAATTGTATTTTGAGTGCAGTAGAAATTCAGTCAGAATCAGCAGAGACCGTGTTTGAGTAAGCTTCCATAATTGCTTTAATTTATTCATGTACCTAATTTTTCATTTTAAGAAAATACTAAATCTTTTCTTACTTTGTCTTTTCAGCTCTGATTCAGAATTGGAATCCACGAATTAATATATATATTGTGCGAGGAGAAGTAATACGACGGGTATAATACGACGGATGATAAGGATAATGATGACGGCATTACTTGGTGACGACTACGTGGCGAGTCCGTCCAGGGCCTGTGAAAGGGTACCTTGTGCTCCTTTTTAGCTTTTTCTGGTGATCTCGAATTCGCAGCGATCAGCATCAACGAACTCGCGGCGATCGGTCTGCCGAAGCTACACTTTCGATACTTTTTAATTTGCTTTTGACACAGATGTTCTTCAGTTCAGTGGAAAATTGAATTTATATCTTTTATGCAAATTTTGTTTACTTACGTTCGAACGAATATATGATTACATTAATAAACCCGAAAGTCAAGTGGATGTAATCTGTAACTAGCCTTGCCTGTCCTTTCTCCCAGGAAATAAGAATGTCTCTTGATTTTAGTTCAAAATGTTATGTCATTTATGTAAATTTGATTACATTAAAATCTTTTTTTAATGCTGTTTCACTCATTTTTTTAGGAAACTAATTTTTTAGATAATTTTTTCAAGCTTTCCCAGCAAATACAATGCAACATGTAACGTACAGGTTATAGTTGTAATTTCCTACTCAACAATATAAATGCATATAATACATGTGTTATATTGCATTTATATTGTTGAATAGGAAATTACAACTAACCTGTACGCAACATGTTTGCTGGGTTTGCTTCACTCTAGTGAGGGAGTGAATTATCGGAAGAAATCACTCGATGTTGCCCACTCGAATGAGAGTAAAATTTCACTCTAAGAACGAGCGAACAGCAAAATTAGACCTGAAGAAGGCACTCTGCAATGTAGTGCAAGTTCACTCAACTACACGAGTCATATTTCGCTCGAGCGCACGAGTGATCTAATTCACTCAACATACCGAGTCAATATTCACTCGATAAGATATGTTCCATTTTCACTCTTTGCTCAAGTGAATTTTCACTCGATTAGAGTGATATTTCACTCGAAAAAATTTAGAGAGTATACTCGAATTAATGTCAAATAGTTTTTCTATTATTCTGGCGAACGTGATGCAGAGGCCGGTATTCATAGTTCTTTATTTCAAGACCGTCTTAAGTAATGACTCTGCTCTAAAGCTGTAATCACACTACGGGTTACGGGCTCGGTTGCGGTGGAGGTTACGATTGAGTGTTAAAAACCAAGCAATCAGAACGAAGTAGTTTGCCGGCTAGGTTGCAGGTTATAATTTAAACCGGTATTCATACAGTTGGAACTTATTTTTAAGTCCGCCTGAAGTTAGATCTTAAAATGTTATAAACCAATCACAGAGCCGCATTAGCATCTTAAGACATTACTTAAGGGTCGATAGGAGACACGGTGGAGACCACACGCAGCAAGCGTAAACTACAAATCGTAAAATCTATATTAAGCCCGGTCTACAATTGCGTAAATGTAGGGTTGTAGAAGTAGTAGTAGTCGTGAATCTTGTACAACGGATCAATCTACAATAGAGTAACGATACGTTGTAAACTTGATTAAAGCAACCAATCAGAGTGCAGTGTGTATTTCGAATTTGGACGGTTTAGCACTCTGATTGGTTAGCTCTTACGTTCACATCTGGCGTAGTCGTGAAAGATGAAGTTCAACCATCTTCCACAACACGCTTTACAACCGCAATACCGCTTTACAACCACGCCGTATAACACTCTTACAACTATAATACCTACGACTTACGACCACGTTTACGCAATTGTAGAACAGCCTTTACGGCCAAAATAATGAGAAAATCGCACTTTAACTGCGATATTCGTAATCAGCAGCATCGCCTTCAAACTGCTACAGAGCGATTTTTTGGAAAAATGGTCAAAATAAATTTTCGAGTTTTTATCTCCACCGTGTCTCGATCAGCTGCTCCTGTCGACCCTTAAGACAGTCTTGAAATAAGATCCGACTATGAATACGGGCCGTGTAGTGTGATTACGACTTAACGAGCCGAAGATTCCATGGTTAGAATCGGACTTAACCACTTCAAAAATCTATGTAGAGTTTTATGTAAGTTGCATTATTAAAAAATTTAAATCCACCATATTGGTTCCGCCATTTTTAATTTTGGCGTCAAATTCGAATAGTACACCATAAAAATCCCTTATACAGCAAGTTTCATAAAAATCGGACTAATAGTTTCTGAAATATAATAATAATAATAATTGCCTATAGAAACCATCCGTTCTGAAAGGATTAACCAATACATATATTATATTTTTGTTAACGTAGTTATTAATTTCTTGGTTCTTTAACATGTAGAAAAAACGATTGGAGGGGTTAGAAGTTTCGCTATTCTGTTAGTTGAATCGAATCACCGATTAAGCTAATCAGAGTATCTATGGTCGAAACCACCTTAAAAGTTTGTATCATATTCTTTTTAAGCATGCTACACATCCCAAGGATAATTAAGAGCATCTTGCAAAGAAAAGGAAATAGAGAATAAATCGTAACGATCGCGACATTGATAATAACGATTGTCACCAAGTGACCGAAGGAGGAAAGGGTGACGCGATGCAACTGGATACCGCGGACACCGTACGATGCAGTGAACGAGGGGCCGAGGAAATGAGGGGATTGTATCGTACGGCGCGCCGGCTTATTACGTTGCTTACTTACGTGTACGTGTAGAAAAAACGATTGAAGGGGTTAGAAGTTTCGCTATTCTGTTAGTTGAATCGAATCACCGATTAAGCTAATCAGAGTATCTATGGTCGAAGCCACCTTAAAAGTTTGTATCATATTCTTTTTAAGCATGCTACACATCCCAAGGATAATTAAGAGCATCTTGCAAAGAAAAGGAAATAGAGAATAAATCGTAACGATCGCGACACTGATAATAACGATTGTCACCAAGTGACCGAAGGAGGAAAGGGTGACGCGACGCAACTGGATACCGCGGACACCGTACGATGCAGTGAACGAGGGGCCGAGGAAATGAGGGGATTGTATCGTACGGCGCGCCGGCTTATTACGTTGCTTACTTACGTGTACGTGGCCATTGCTCGTCAGCGTGTAACCGTTAATCTTGCCGGTATCCTCAACGCCGCGCGAGGTTAAGCCGTTCCGCAGCGGCGATAGTAGCGACGGCAGCGTCTGTTTCTCGGCGCTTGCCGACGCTCCTTCGTTCCACGTGCTGACGGCACGCAACCTCGTGGTCATCGTCGTCGGCTCGATCATCCACAATCCACACTCAATCGCTCGCCGACCGCTGGTTTCTGCCAACGGTGATCTTCGCGCACGGCGCTAGAGAGTCTGAGCATCCGAGTCGAGGAACCAATAGCACGACGAGACAGACGGTGAACGTCGCGATGCGTCGTCGTGCTTGTCGCTACCACTCACCAGTCACCACTCGCTAGTCTCGCTATACTCGCAAACCACCCACCACCCACCACACCACCGTGTAGCCGTAGCGCGGTGTATATACGACGTTCGGCGTTCGGTCTGGTTCGGCCGTGGACGCCGCGGTGGTCGTGATGCGGTGGCGATACACGTCGTCGATGGGCGCCTGCGCGCGCCGCAGTCCGAAAGATAAGCTCCTTCCGCACGTTGCTGTCTTGCCGATGGATGCCCTGCGTCCCGCGCCCCGCCGGCCCTGCAATGCATCGGCCAATGTTGCCTCCACGCAGATGCCATCCCGGCATTTTTCGTCAATTTTTGTGTGTCGCATCTTCCGACGCGCCACCTGAGAAAGTGCGCATAAACTACGTCGTTTTGCTCGGTAACCGCACATGGTTTGCGTCCGTGCTAATGGTTCGTGTCCGAACTAGCCAGTTAGAGGGGATATGCTGCGGCCGCGGCGGCTGCGCTTGGCCGGCCCGGCGCACAGTGGAGCCGTTTGCGCGAATCGCGGAAAAAATTATGTTACTTGTAAAATATGCAATGAATGATCATAGAACCTTTCAATGTTGACTTATAAAAATTGCAAGTGTATATTTATTAAAAATTAATGATAGGAACAAGTATTTGATTGAAATTAAATAAAAATTCAATTTACATTTAATTTACGTATAAGAGTAAAGTAATTCTTGCGTTTCATCGCTTAAGTCTAAATTTTTTTATGTGGTTTACTTCTTAAACTAGTTATTAACGGATCGGATGACACGAGCATCATATATGCATAACATCTTCATTTGTAAACAGACGGCTACATTTTCTACTATGATTAAGTCGATATCGTTTTTATAGTCCTTATTTCTTGCCTCTTGAGCTTCTTCCGATAATGTCCCAACAGGTAACGCTGCATAATTTCTATAATTTCCTTACCGTGAAGAAGAATTTTATGAACGGTAATTGGCATAAAGTACCAAGAATATTTTTCAATAAATATTTTCGCTGCCTTGTACGCATAAGAACCGAATTTTTCTGAATTTATTTCTTCACCACAATTAATCGTTTGTAATATTGTGGAAAATCTTTTGATCAATTCCTCGTCAACTCCAGTTATTTCTGCTGTGATTTTTGGATCAGCAAAAAATCGTCGAGAAGTATTTCCGTCGTTAGATGATCCGGAACCTTGTTTAACGATGTCCACCCTCAGTCCAAGTTTATTATAAAAAGCGTCTTGTATTCTTTTTTTGTTTTTTCTTTTTGAACGCGTGTTTCTGGCGTTGTTGACCACTTCTTGAAAGACAAATTGTAGGCAATATGTAATATACACTCCATGAATTTGATTTGTGCGTGCAAAGGTGACATTTCTAATTTGAGTGCCTCTTCTTTCTTAGACCTTTTGTTAATTTCTGTTAAGTTGTTCATTTGAGATGGTTTGGATCCGCAAATGAAGCACACGAAGATGATGAAGGCGTGTGGGTTACAGCTTGAGCTATCTTACCGTCTATCATCGTAAATATCATTTGATGATTTATTTTGAATGTGGTTCCGAACTTTTCTATTTCTGTTTCTCGTAATTGAGCAATTTCGTCATCCATACGTTGCTTTTCACTTTTTATTTTTTCAGCAGTTTTTTTGTGTATTCAAATTGTATTGCTCTGCAATATCTTGTTGAAGAAGGTCGATCATTATTCCAAATAATAATATTTTTATCGTAAAATGAAGCAAGATGTAAGGGCACCAATGAAGTCATAAACATATTACATATATTCATCAGATATTTCTTTGTCCATAAAACTTTGTTTGTATTCGCTCTGACCTGATGATCCATCACAACTCCATTTCGTGAGCAATATATGTTAATTCATTGACATCAACCATATTTTCTTTATCTATTGTCTCAAATAGTCTTTTTGCAGTATGATCTAGTAATTTTTGTAAATTATTTGACGCCGAACTCTCTGTAATATTAATGTCGTCTGGGTAGCAATCCTGTTTGGTTTTTTGATATTTTTATACGATGACAATATATCGAATCCAATTTTCTTCGTCGCAACTCTTATTGTTTCATACTGTCGTCTTGATAACTGAGCATCCATTATTAATGCCAGAGCAGTGTTATTAGCATCAAAACCATTTTTCTGATTTTGTATTTTACTTGAAGCGGCATCGATCATTTGTTGTGGGTAAGCAGCGCGAATTCGCTTAGTTTCATCCGTTTTGCACAATCACAGCATTCGTCGAAACCCTTTTTCGGTCTGCCTACTGAATAGTTTGATGGCCCAGTTCGAGTAGAACTTGCAACTTCAAATTCGACTTCAAAAATACCTTGCAACCAAGTACTGTACTTCTTATAGAATCTCGGCTTTGATCGTTGCACTGTATTCCATCTTGAATTTAGCTGTGGAAGAAATCGTTTTCTAATCTCCTGCAAAATCTTGTCGAGATAATTGTCTGGAAGACTTGGATAAGATGTACCAATACATAATTTTAGACGATTGAGATCTCGATCACAACGGAAAAATTCTGTGACTAATTCTTGATAAGAGACGGAATAGTATATTGTGCACCAAGGGGCGAAAGTAGCGTTTTTCAGACGAGTGCGAAGTTTGTCGCCCGAGCCGAAGGCGAGGGCGGCAAATCACACGAGCCTGAAAAAGCTTTCGCCCCGAGGTGCACACGATATTTTTCACAACACCTCTTTACGGAAATGTTCGACTTTTGAATGCCTGTAGAGTGTATGCGTTTGATGCTCCATTCACACAGTTTATACGCGCGTGTAGTTAAATAAAAAGAGAAAAAGAGAGTGTGTGTGATGTGGGGTCCAGAGACGAAGCCCTGGTGGGGTCCAGGGGCAAAGCCCCTGGGGGGGAGGTGTGGGGGGCAAATCCTCCTACATAAAAAAATAAAATTAAAATAAAATTAAAAAAAAATATATAAATAATTTTAATTTTAAAATAACAAAAGTTTCCAAAAAATGTAAAAAATAGAATTTTTAGAATATAAACATATCATTAGACTCGTGAAAATGTCAATAAATTAATAGACGGCGATACGAGTCAAGGGCGGTGCGCAAATAGAGAATTAATAGTTACAGAAGTAAAAAAAACGAATTAAAATGTATATACGTATATACATATATTCCAACTTAATAAACTGCGCGCCGATTATTTGTCGGACTTGAAACACAGCTATCATTGGAACATTAATACCCTTTCCTCCCCGGAATTAAATCTACACGATTTAATCCACTTTTAAAAAAGGCGTGTTAACTGTGTGAATTGCGTTTGTATCAAAATTATTGTTGCCTCTTTTCCGCGATGCCGATTGATTCTCTCGCTGCGCTTACTTCATTTGCAGCTGTCATCGTATATTTTGACAGTTGTGTGTATCAAGAAGTTAAGGAGGTTCTACAGATAATGGATATATCTAAAAATTGGAAAAAAACTTTATGGACGTATAAAGTGAGATGCGAAAAAAATGCTCAAAAAATTTTAACATCGGTTACCGTGTAAAAATGTGCAAAAATGAATTTTGAAATCACAGTTTTTACATGAGCTCTTATGACAAAAGGGTTCCCGGAGACAGGAAACAAGATATTAATTATATGAAAACGGCCTACCAAAGATTCAAAAAACGGAGCTCTTATAGATCTTAATCTAAGTTTTTCAAAAATATCGAGAAAAATAAGGGTTATCGTTGTAAAATTTTGTGATATTGGCTATTGAAACAGGCATTATCACAGTTCACATAGCGTGCTTCGAATAACAAGGGAGATTTAACAACGTCGCAGCGATTGCACCTCACATAACCTTTTATCTGTCAATGATTTTTGGGCATTTTCCATTCGAAGAACAACTTTCTTTTTAGCGAATTTTCCTCTTTTGACACACGCAAGACTCTATCTTTATTTCTCCATGAATTGGTCGGGCTTGGAGGAGTCATTGTAAATTTAAAAGTAAACGCAGTCACCGACTAGAAAAGGACCACGCTCATATGAGCAGAACAGCGAGACTCAAGTTCGTGACGTTACCACATTTTCTCGCATGTATAAGAAACCGAAGTCAAAGGAGCACTTCCCCCCCCCTCCAGGGGCTTTGCCCCTGGACCCCACCAGGGCTTCGTCTCTGGACCCCACATCACACACACTCTCTTTTTCTCTTTTTATTTAACTACACGCGCGTATAAACTGTGTGAATGGAGCATCAAACGCATACACTCTACAGGCATTCAAAAGTCGAACATTTCCGTAAAGAGGTGTTGTGAAAAATATCGTGTGCACCTCGGGGCGAAAGCTTTTTCAGGCTCGTGTGATTTGCCGCCCTCGCCTTCGGCTCGGGCGACAAACTTCGCACTCGTCTGAAAAACGCTACTTTCGCCCCTTGGTGCACAATATACTATTCCGTCTCTTATCAAGAATTAGTCACAGAATTTTTCCGTTGTGATCGAGATCTCAATCGTCTAAAATTATGTATTGGTACATCTTATCCAAGTCTTCCAGACAATTATCTCGACAAGATTTTGCAGGAGATTAGAAAACGATTTCTTCCACAGCTAAATTCAAGATGGAATACAGTGCAACGATCAAAGCCGAGATTCTATAAGAAGTACAGTACTTGGTTGCAAGGTATTTTTGAAGTCGAATTTGAAGTTGCAAGTTCTACTCGAACTGGGCCATCAAACTATTCAGTAGGCAGACCGAAAAAGGGTTTCGACGAATGCTGTGATTGTGCAAAACGGATGAAACTAAGCGAATTCGCGCTGCTTACCCACAACAAATGATCGATGCCGCTTCAAGTAAAATACAAAATCAGAAAAATGGTTTTGATGCTAATAACACTGCTCTGGCATTAATAATGGATGCTCAGTTATCAAGACGACAGTATGAAACAATAAGAGTTGCGACGAAGAAAATTGGATTCGATATATTGTCATCGTATAAAAATATCAAAAAACCAAACAGGATTGCTACCCAGACGACATTAATATTACAGAGAGTTCGGCGTCAAATAATTTACAAAAATTACTAGATCATACTGCAAAAAGACTATTTGAGACAATAGATAAAGAAAATATGGTTGATGTCAATGAATTAACATATATTGCTCACGAAATGGAGTTGTGATGGATCATCAGGTCAGAGCGAATACAAACAAAGTTTTATGGACAAAGAAATATCTGATGAATATATGTAATATGTTTATGACTTCATTGGTGCCCTTACATCTTGCTTCATTTTACGATAAAAATATTATTATTTGGAATAATGATCGACCTTCTTCAACAAGATATTGCAGAGCAATACAATTTGAATACACAAAAAAACTGCTGAAAAAATAAAAAGTGAAAAGCAACGTATGGATGACGAAATTGCTCAATTACGAGAAACAGAAATAGAAAAGTTCGGAACCACATTCAAAATAAATCATCAAATGATATTTACGATGATAGACGGTAAGATAGCTCAAGCTGTAACCCACACGCCTTCATCATCTTCGTGTGCTTCATTTGCGGATCCAAACCATCTCAAATGAACAACTTAACAGAAATTAACAAAAGGTCTAAGAAAGAAGAGGCACTCAAATTAGAAATGTCACCTTTGCACGCACAAATCAAATTCATGGAGTGTATATTACATATTGCCTACAATTTGTCTTTCAAGAAGTGGTCAACAACGCCAGAAACACGCGTTCAAAAAGAAAAAACAAAAAAAGAATACAAGACGCTTTTTATAATAAACTTGGACTGAGGGTGGACATCGTTAAACAAGGTTCCGGATCATCTAACGACGGAAATACTTCTCGACGATTTTTTGCTGATCCAAAAATCACAGCAGAAATAACTGGAGTTGACGAGGAATTGATCAAAAGATTTTCCACAATATTACAAACGATTAATTGTGGTGAAGAAATAAATTCAGAAAAATTCGGTTCTTATGCGTACAAGGCAGCGAAAATATTTATTGAAAAATATTCTTGGTACTTTATGCCAATTACCGTTCATAAAATTCTTCTTCACGGTAAGGAAATTATAGAAATTATGCAGCGTTACCTGTTGGGACATTATCGGAAGAAGCTCAAGAGGCAAGAAATAAGGACTATAAAAACGATATCGACTTAATCATAGTAGAAAATGTAGCCGTCTGTTTACAAATGAAGATGTTATGCATATATGATGCTCGTGTCATCCGATCCGTTAATAACTAGTTTAAGAAGTAAACCACATAAAAAAATTTAGACTTAAGCGATGAAACGCAAGAATTACTTTACTCTTATACGTAAATTAAATGTAAATTGAATTTTTATTTAATTTCAATCAAATACTTGTTCCTATCATTAATTTTTAATAAATATACACTTGCAATTTTTATAAGTCAACATTGAAAGGTTCTATGATCATTCATTGCATATTTTACAAGTAACATAATTTTTTCCGCGATTCGCGCAAACGGCTCCACTGTGCGCCGGGCCGGCCAAGCGCAGCCGCCGCGGCCGCAGCATATCCCCTCTAACTGGCTAGTTCGGACACGAACCATTAGCACGGACGCAAACCATGTGCGGTTACCGAGCAAAACGACGTAGTTTATGCGCACTTTCTCAGGTGGCGCGTCGGAAGATGCGACACACAAAAATTGACGAAAAATGCCGGGATGGCCTTTCTCAGGTTTCTCTCTGGTTACGCTAACAATCAGCCTATCTCCAGCTTTCTACTTTTATGGGACATATTACCGACTGTAGTTGTAATTAATTGACTTATCGGCGGTAACCCGTTGGTAACCCGTCTCATAAGGTATAAAAGCTCGCATACAAAAAAATCTCACCCTTATCATATGGTGTAACAAAATACAGTTGTTGGCCACTCTACAATGATTGGCCACATGTTAAAAAATTAAAGATTATAAAGAAATATACTATTAAAATGTTTTTAATTATAAATACAAAAATGTTTAACAAATATATATATTATTTTAAATCTAAATATTTTTGTATTTATAATTAAATTAATAAATGTTTAAGGATGTATTGCCGGTACAGTCTTAGATGTATAGGACATAATTTTCAAAGCGGTACCAAGTGGATAAAAATTTGTGAGAATGTTCTTTTAGTCTTCCTGATGTGCTACAAAAAAGTAGAAACGAATCCACTAAACGGTTGCTGAGATATAACGATTTTAATTCACTGATTTTAGTAAAAACAGACGACTCGCATGATCAGCTGATCAAAACGGAGTCAAATGAGAAAAATCACAGAATTTGGAAAAAGTAACATACTTTGTCACGTATGAAATTTTACACCATAATTCATAAAATTATTTTTCTCTTAGCAAAAATTGCCTGAAATATATTTCTGAACGTAAAACCTACAAACAGTCACATGATTAGCACACGTAGCGAGACGATGCATTTTCACGTCTTTTCTCTTAAAAATGTATTCTTTCGTACTCTGCCGCTGCTAGATTTAGCATTATCCAAGGTATACATGAGGGAGGTTGCATGGTCAGACTTACACCTCTCCTGTGTGTGTGCGTGCGTGCGTGCTTGTGTGTGCGCACGTGTGCGTGTGAGTGTGCGTGTAAGTGTGTGCATGTGCGTGCAAGTGTGCGGGCGTGTGAGTGTGTACGCGTATGGGTGTGAGCGTGTGGGTGTGTGCGCGCGCGTGTGCGTATGGGTGTGTGTATACGTGTGCGTGCGTGTGTGTGTGCGCGCGCGCGTCTCTGTGTGCGGCCGTGTGTGCGTGTGTGGATGCGTGTTTCATAGTACACAGAGATAAGGATCTCACGGTTCGTCACTCCCGTAATATTAGGCCAGTCATTTTAAACAAAAATAGGGCTTCTGCTCAAAAAAATTAGTAACCACTATTTTTTTTTTAATCGCTTTATTTCGTTGTTTTAAATAACATATTAAAAATAGAGAACGATACCGTGTCCGCTAAAAAAGTTATTCAAGGTCAAAGGTCACAAAAATCAGTTTTTTGCAAATATCTCGTTTTGTATGGTTCGGAGGTCAATTAAGGTGGTTACAAAAAAGAAAGATCATGAAATTCTCTACAAAAATGGTTCTATTCATTTTTCACGTACGATGAACCGTTTGCGAAATATAAAGTGACGAATGTGTACGTCGAGCGTTGTATCCATTTCCGCACCACCTTTTCAGGTAAGATACAAAGCGCGTTCCGTAACGTCCATATGCCCGCATTTTCTAAACGTGACGTATGCCAATTTCTCAAGAAAAGTTCCTATCAAACCGCTTTAATAAAAAAAAATTGATTTCAATGCTCATGGACACATTCAAAAACGTCAACATCGCAACAAAACAAGCTGATGATGCATGTGTGTTAATTATTGAAACAGCAATGGAAGAATCAATCGTTAACACTACTGTCGTAGTAGGCGAGGACATTGATCTTTTGGTTCTTCTCATAGGGCATAGTCATTCACAGCAACAATTATTTTTCATGAAACCAGGCAAGGGAAAGGTCAAAACGCAATTTTATAATTCTTCAAGCTTTGACAAATATCCTCATTGTAAGCAACATATTTTATTGCTACATGCAATAACCGGATGTGATACCACTTCTGCTCTATTTAATAAAGGAAAACTTAAAACAATAAAAATCTTTGAAAATCGTCCTGATTTATAGCAAGCTGCAGAAGTTTTTCAACAAGAAAATTGCTCTCAACAACTTATATTTGAGAATGGAGAACGGATAATTTTGGCGATGTATGGAGCTCCTAAGTCGGAAACATCTCTTGATAACTATCGGTACTTGAGTTTTGCAAAATCGACTACGTTCAATACTGCTGTAAAATTACAATCGCTTCCACCTACAACTGCAGCAGCTCAACAACACCTGTACCGTGTATATTACCAGGTCCAAACATGGCTGGGAAAAGATATAGATCCACAACAGTGGAGCTGGATCTTAAATAACAATATTTTAGAGCCTGTTACAACGTTATTACCACCTGCGCCGGACAGTATTCTTAATACTATTTTTTGCAATTGTGCAAAAGGATGCGGTGCAAATTGCGGATGCAGGAAAATCGGATTATCTTGCTCCATTGTATGCGGCAACTGTCATGGACAATCATGTCTTAATGCCATGCCTGAAGCTTCTGCTGCTAATACGTTCGATAATTATTCCGCTGAGTATGATGAGATTGATCCTACTTATCTTTTATTAACAAACACGAGTAAAGATGATGAAGATAACGAAGATGTAGAACTAGAAGAACCTATTGATGAAATACATGACATTTATGAAGAAGATGATAAAACGTAATTTTTTTAAATAATAAAGCTAGAGATTAAATGAAAAAAATAAAAAAAATAAAAAAAAAACAAAAAAACATAATTTTTTCCATTTGACATGGATTAGGCCTACTGGGGACACCATGTAAAAAAAAACGCGCTTTGTATCTTACCTCAAAGGTGGTGCGGAAATGGATACAACGCTCGACGTACACATTCGTCACTCTGTATTTCGCAAACGGTTCATCGTACGTGAAAAATGAATAGAACCATTTTTGTAGAGAATTTCATGATCTTTCTTTTTTGTAACCACCTTAATTGACCTCCGAGCCATACAAAACGAGATATTTGCAAAAAACTGATTTTCGTGACCTTTGACCTTGAATAACTTTTTTAGCGGACACGGTATCGTTCTCTATTTTTAATGTTATTTAAAACAACAAAATAAAGCGATTAAAAAAAAATAGTGGTTACTAATTTTTTTGAGCAAAAAACCTAAAATGACTGGCCTATATTTAATAACTCCAAACTTTTTCCACTGTGTTTGTATGTGCGTGTATTTATGTGTGTATACGCGCTGATACGCGCGTAATCACTTCTTTCTCGACTTCTTTATTAACGCGTGATGAAATAATAATTCGTATCAGAGTGATAACACACGATTTTGGGTGCGTTCGCGGAGCGCGCTATTAGCACTATTGCGTCATTTTATCCTTGTTTTACATTTAATGAGCGATAAAGATAGATTTAGGTAAAAGGATGTAATAGTGCTAATAGCGTGTTCTACGAACGCACCCTTTAAGACTCGCGCACATAAATGTATATACTACGGAAGTGACAAATGACAAACTGCGGAGTCCTTATCTCTGTTATGCGCTTGCGCATAAGCCTGCACAGCACAACTAGACTTCGTATATCACAATCATTTTATGTTTACTGTTTATTAATTGTCAAGGGGAAAGGATAGTTTTCGAAACATTTTCGAAGTGCGCTAAAGCGATCTGGGGCCCAATTCTGTACACGCTTACCGACAACTATTGGTTCGATAAGCGTCGTTGCGCAGCTTTTATACGATATGAAAAACCTGCGCAACGACGCTTATCGAACCAATAGTGTTGTTGGTAAGCGTGTACAGAATATGGGCCTATTCTGTAACTCTTAATGACAGTTTTCGTTATTGTTATATTTGCGTTGCGCAAATATTATATATGGTAAAAAAGCTGCGCAACGAGAATATAACTATAACGAAACTGTCGTTAAGAATTACAGAATAAACCACACCTGGACACGTATTATGGGACTTTTCGAAATAGATTCTGATCGGAATTATTCTATTTTCTCTATAAAACAATAGAAATTTAGGAAATAGAAAATAACTATACAATTCCGATCAGATTCCAATCCGAAAAGTTCCGTAATACGTGTCCTGAAGTATTTTTTTCATTAAAATATCTTCTTATTTGCAAATGGTACGCAAGAATTCTGACTGTCATTTTTCGCCTCTGACGTCACAATCTAACAACATGACTGCGGCGAGTATCCAGAAGCTTTAATGCACGTTGCAAGAATTTTTATAATATATTTCTTCGTTTCTAACGTTATCAATCTGAGACGGCTGTAGCAAGTGAACACAGGAGCCTTAAAATAAAATAGATAATCTGTATAAAGAATTAAAAAAAAAAAAAAAAAAACATAAAATACAAACAAAAATAAAACAAACAGATCTACTTTTATAAGATAAATCAGGTCAGTTTCTAATTTGTTTTAATACCGATATGTAACAGAATAAGAATTACAAATAGGAAAAAACCAAGTCACTAATTTTTCTACAAGTTATCGAAAAATTCTTAAAAAAGTAGTTGAGATTTAAGAATGTTTATTAGAAAGGGTATAGCCGGGGTTATATTATAATATTATAATCTCCAGCAGCATTTATGTCTATCTTCGATTGTTGTCTCTGCTTATTATCGATGTAACTAAACCCTTTTCAATTTCTGCACCTCTCGTTACGCTATCTATTGTATTCTATATTTTTATTTTATCATGCCGTTGTACTTCATACGTTTTAAATGTCTTCTGCATCCTATATTAGGTCTACTGCAATTTTGAGAGATAGTTTATAAAATATTGTATTCCTTTAATTCACGTACAAAATATATATCTTGCGAAATATTACTTACTCTAATAAATGTACTTGGAATAATACTTTGATTTCACTTCTTTTTCATGCTGTTATATTTATTTTTTGTGTTTTTTAAATAATATTACTTGCTCTAATAAAAATACTTGGAATAATACTTTGATTTCACTTCTTTTTTATGCCATTATATTTATTTTTTTGTGTTTTTTAATTTTTTTTATTTTTCTAATATTATTCCTAAAATTATTTTGCGTGAAACGTACTTGGCGTTTTTTTTTTTTACATTTTTAATGTCTTTTTTTAGTGGATATTTTTCTAGCAGTATAAAAGTTTTAATGCGTTCAAACGCAAGATTTTGAAAAAATTGTTAGTTTTTATTTTTTTTCATAATGTTCCACCACTTCAAAAAAAATGAAAAAATTCCTGAGTGTAAAGGAGTATAGAAGACATTTTCTGACAAAGTTTGGCGGTGGACACTTTTAAATAACACGGTAAAAAAAATGATTATAGTTTTATTTCTGTTCTTAAAAATCGGCTTTCCACCTGAGATTCATAATGAAAGTGTTTTTTCATCCCTTTTACTCCTAAGAATTAGAAAAAAAATCACCATTTATTAATTTTGAATTTTACTATTGAAAAAAAAAATCGAAAAGTGGTTTTTTTGAAAATCTCGAAAATCGTTTGAGGTAAAAAGCTAAAAATTTAGCTGAATTATTTTTATTTAATGTCAAATCGATCTCCCAAGTGCAAATCGAAAAAGCCGCGGGGGCAGATTTCCCATTCAAACCCGGCTATACCCTTTGTTTTATAATTTGCAATATAATTTATATTACAGTACCTATATTATCAACACTATAGTATTGATAATATATCACACGTGATTTGTTACAGGATGTCCCCAAATTGAATTACATTACAATAACAAATTTTTTGGTCAATTTAAAAATAATTGAAAAAAGCGTTTCGCGTACTTTATAAGAAATCTAATAAACACCAAATCAACATGTTTAAACTTTAAACAATTAATTTCAAGTGTAATTTACTTTGATAGAACCTTAATAAAAATCTTAATTATAAAGTTATAGAATACAAAATTAAAAAATTGCAATAAATTTGTGATTTTGTTGGATATCTCTGCTAAGAGAAAACCGATTCCGAAACTGGAACTAGAAAATCTGTGAAAGAACATCCAGTGATTTTATGATACCTAGATACATAAACATTTGCTCCTATATACACTTTTTCTGTTTATCTTATTGTTAACCATATTCCATACAGATTCGCAAACTTCCTTTTGTGAAGACCTAAATCACCGAAGTAACATCGACCTGCCGTTCAGCTGGCGAAGCAAACGGTAATAATCGGATCGAACGCGACGGCGGCGACGGCCGCTGCTTATTTCGACGTAGCGAACAACGGTAGTGGGGACGGTAGCGATCGCGCGATTGGCTCGTGCTACTTGGAGCAACGGGAGAGGGCAACCCTTCGCGAGGGGAGTACATCTCATGACGGTCGAATCTACCCGGCGTCTACCGTTTACGTCGAACACATCGAATACAATTGAATTTACTGGTATTCGGCTTTGTCGTTTCGTACTTCGCGGTCGTGGTCGAATCCTTTTTCGAGTTTCCCTCACCGCTGGTCTTCTCCGTCCGTCGCGATTCCCAGTTTCGAATTTTGACTCTTTGTGTCGTGTCAGCCGATCGCGAGCGACATATGATAGGCAGTTATAGCTCTTCTGGTACGTTTGCGTATCTCTCACGAAGTGACGAAAAGAGGCCGTAACCAGGCGTGAAAGACGCGGTTGAAGGCGGTGGTGAGTCAAGGCGGCAAGGACGTCGATGTGCTCCACTGAGGAGTTGCGACGGCATCAACGACAGCGGCGGCAGGTGGGAGTAGCGCCGCTCCTCGTACCTGACTTTTATGAGAGTAGAGAGCGTCACGCAATATTCCGCGCAACCGACATTGTGCGGAGATCGAAGCTCTAACTAACGGCTATCGGCCAATTCGCGCAGATCCGGTGAGTCATCGTTAATCGCCAGGCGTACGAATCGCTGTTAATCCCGTGATTGAGGATGGATTCGCGGATCCAGGACGCCTTTAACGACGTCCTCCTCAAGAGGGATCACGACTCCGTTGACGATTTCGAGCATCTCGGTCACGACAGCTCTCCGGACGACTGTCCGGAGCGTCCGGAGCAGCAGCAGCAGCAACAGCCGTCACCGCGGCCGATTGACGCGCCACGTGTCGATGATTTGCTGCATATCGGCGATTTTTTTCAGGATTCCGTATTACCCAGCGCGCTTCTTGACGCCGAAGCGAAACCCGTGCCGGCTACACCGCCGCCTTCCGCGGATTTCGACAAGTGCGCGGCTATGGCGCAATCGTCGGACCCGTTCCAGCAGCCGCTGGACCCGGTCGATCCCAAGCTGGCCAGCATGACATTCGTCGAGACCGAGCGGGCCTACCGTCACCAGTTTCACGATGACGATGATGACGACGATGACAATGACAACGACGACAACAAAGAGGAAGAAATAAATCTCCTGCCGCCGTTGTTACCGACCTCGACCGCGACCACCGTTCAAGCTGACAGCGACTTTCTGCTGTCGTCGTCGACGAAAGCCGTCGACAGCAAGGTGCAACCGATCGAGGAACGCGAGGATCCTGCAACACTGTTCACCGATTATGGAAAACGACATGAGCGTGATGTCACTCCGCTGTTCAGTACCAATGTCAACGAAGATTTTATGCAGAGCATTAGATCGTCAATGCTGCCGGCGCCGGAGAAATCACCACTGATAGATTTCCTCGGAGATGAGTCGTCAAGGGGGGACAAGATTAAGAATATCACAGACGATGACTCGTGGAACATGGTCAAGAGAACAGACCTGAAGCGGGAACAGGCCAGGGTGTTCGAGCCACCGACGAAACCGCTACCCTCGTTACCTAGAGAGGCGCAGCTCCTGGAAAAGGCACGCCAGGACGTGTACGAAACATCGAGTGACTTCTTAGCCGCGGAGACCGCCAAGCCGTCATTATCGCTGCCGCAGCAAACCGTCGACTCGAAGCACGAGAGTGTCAATAAACGGCGTGAAACGTCGAAATCCAAGGAAGTCGATCACGTCTCTTCCCGCCCGATCGGCAAAAAGAAGCAGGAGATCGAGATCGCGCCGAAGGAGATATTTAGAGATATGGGATTGGGTAAGTTCCTGTTTCGTTTTGTTTCAACAATAAATTACCGCGATCTCGCCTGCGTAAAGTTCAAGTAATCATTTACTATGAGAATCATTCTACTCAGACAGCACGCATGTCCAAAATTGGGACGGAAGACGTCTTAAAGACATCTTTAAGATATCACATTATAAGACGTCTTAAAGATGTCTTATATGCCTTAAAGATGTCCCAATTTTTGGACATGGTGCTGTCTGGGTACTTATATATTCTCAAATATATATATAGCAAATGTCACGTTTGGCTACTGTATACCCTACTTCGGTCAACGAAAAAATTAATGCTTATTTATTGCAATAAAGCCTGAAGGTTCTTGTCTTTTAAGGAAGAACGCGGTATCGCGATTTGCTTATTTCTATATATCTTGGTTCGTATCTAGAGTTCGTATCTCGAGCACTTTGTTTCTATCACAGAATGTGGAAAATATTTTCCCGCTCAAAGTTCTTAGTATCATACACGCATTAGTTCAGGAATCGAACTTCGGATCTCTCGCTTAATGGTCGACTATTCTAGCATATCCTATCTATCCTTAGCCATCAATTCTATTCTCTTCAAAATTAAATATAGATAAAGAACTTAAGTTTCATGATAACAGGTTGACAAACATTTTTTTTTATACTAGACACCACAGACGCGCGCTTCGCGCGCGCTATTTAGCTTTAACATTATGCTATTACTATTACACTATTAACTTCTTGATACACACAATACACACAACTGTCAAAATATATACGATGACAGCTGCAAATGAAGTAAGCGCAGCGAGAGAACCAATTGGCATCAAGGAAAAGCGGCAACAAAAAACTTCGAGATATGCGAGTATCGACTTAACATGCCCTTTTTTAGAAAGGATAACTAGCGATCTCGCAAATATAATATTAAGTATATATAGGATGCCATGTAATGCTATAGTTCATGTTTGATTTTAACTTGATTATACATATCGAGCTTTTTTTAGTTATTCGGCTCCAAGAAAATTAAACGGGTTAAAACGGTTCCAAAAACGATTAACACAATATTATGATATATATAATAAATAATAATAAAGTTGAATGTAAATTTAATTAATAGTTTCAAAAATCACTGTACACAGTAAAAAATTTTGTGTATTTTTGTTAAAAATGGAACTTGTTCAAATTTTTGTGTTAAAAATGTAACATACTTGTGTGTTAATTTAACTAATTTTGATTATGTTATCTGTTATCTTATATTTTTTGTGTTAAATTATGGATATAATATTTGTGTTATAATTTGACATATTCACATTATGTTAAATTAATACAAAAATTTGAGTGGACCGTTTGGGACATGTGATTTTATGTTATATTTAACACAAATTCTTTACTGTGTAAAGATCGGGAAAGGGGATATTCAAATTTAACGAAATCGGAGAAGCAACAGCACAAACATTCAAACGGAATTCCGCACAATGGAGTAACATCGAGTATGCATCTAATATTCGTGAACCAATAGTCTTGACGAGAACATGTTAATTAATTTAGTGGCGTTGCACAAATCCGACCATGACTAGAAGTACTTCCGCCTGGTTACAGCGTCTACCATCGACGTGATACTTGCTCAGCTATCTTTCGTGTGTTGTATGCACGATTAAAATAGCTGTAACCTGTGTACTTTTTTTTTCTACATAACGCCACGCTCTACTTAACAACCAAGAAATAATGCATTCCACGGGGAGCGTCGACGCGCAGAAAATGGATGATGTTGGCACTAATTGTAAATATAGTTCCAGGCAGTTACGAATCGTTTAATAATAATCACAGATCAATATCGGTAAAGATAACAATCGTGAAATCGGAATCTCGATATCTTTTTTTTATACATTGAATTATATCAAATTCCGGATTGTATATACTCTATTTATCTACATATCCTTTTAGTAAAAATAGTAGATTAATCCTTTTTAAAGAGACTTTTTATTATATTTTTATAACAAACAATCGGAACTTATATTACGACAACATTATAATATTATTGCTAAATTTTTTTGTAATCGATAATCGTGTCGTTCCGTATGACTGATATCACGAGTTGTGGTCACCTCTTGTTAGGTATGTATTATATTGATCCATGGAGATACCTTTCGGTTCCCCCTGTGCGTTTGTTGCGTGTCCTATGAAAACCGAGAAGCGCAAACCTGTCACGTTATGTTATATGTACGTGAAGATTTTTGTTTTTAGAAAAAATTTTTTTTCATACATTTAATTCCGTATATATTATGCAGATGCATTCAATTTATCTAGCGACGTGTTACTATTGCTCGTAAAAATTATATAAAAACATTTATGGATTTTTATCATTTTGTTTTTGTTTGCACAAGCTTTATTCAAGCCTGATCAAAATGAATTCTATATAAAAAAGGACAAACACACAATCGAATAACTCTCAACTCTCAGACTTATTTTTCAGAAAGATATAATTTTCATAAATGTTATAATAAGTCACATATGAGAAACAATTCACATTTTCAACATAATATGATTAGAAATAAAAAGGTCGTCATCTCGAATATTGATATTTATTTAATAAGATTTATATGAAGAAGCAATGAACTGATATTTGATTTTAACATATATTTCTTCATGAAAGTTAAGAATTAGATCATAACCTTTTCATCGACAATTATTCTTAAAACTAAAATACTTAAAATACATTCATATATATTGATAAGACGTTAAAAGTAATATTTGAAAGAATTAAAGTTTTACATCTTTCATCGTAAATAATTAGTATCATTTTCGTATTTATATGCAACTTTTATAACTACTTGACAGATCTTTAAGTAATTCATCAAAACGTTATTAATTTATTAAACAAATTAATATATCTGAATGCAAGATCCTTTAGATATGATTCAATAATATTAAGAATAACACTAAAAATATTTTAAGAATCAATTGAGAGAGCAACCTTACTTTGGAGGTTATGGTGAGTATTATTTAAGACGTTTCTATCGAAGTATGAATATCTTGACAACATGATTTTAGTTCTCAGAGAGAAGAATGAGAGTGGGTCACGGCCGCGTTTTAGGTGGTCCCCGTCCACGAGCGCCTCTATGTGCACAAAACGTGCACATTGAACTACGTAGCCATGTCCACGAAAATTTCTGATGGGTAACGCGTTATGTGCACGCTCTATAGGTTCTGTTCCGTGCTATGTGCACGATCTTTTGGTTCTGTTCCGTGCTATGTCCAAAGCGTTGGTAATGCATGATAATGCGGCCGCGGCGGCACGCGCCGGCTATGCGACGTTGCCACGACCATCCACATCCACGATGCCTGCACGCATTTCGGGTATCGTGTCTCGTGCCTCGCCGACTACTAAGTCTCGAGTTGGCAAATCGACGATGCGCTACGTCACATTTGTAAATATTTATTTAGTCATATTTACAATTTTTATATTTATAACTTTTAAATATGCATTATATATATATATATATATATATATATATACATACATGCATATTAAAAAAATATATATATATTTATTTATTTATAAATGTAAAAATTGTAAATAAAATAAATATTTATAAACACTATAATTCAGGAAGGAAAAGATTTAGGAGTTAGATTTAGGAGTAGAGAGAGCTATGTGCCTAAATAAAATATAGATATTAATTGTTACTTTATTATTTATTGAAGATTATTTTTGATAATAATATATGTATATGTTGATGCCCGATATATATATTTTCACCAGCTCCGCCTCTACCTCTTCCTCTACCTCTGTCTCTGCCTCTGCCTCTGCCTCTGTCTCTCTGCTTCTTCCTCGGTCTCTACCTCTCCCTCGCATCGCGATAAAACAAGACAATAAAAAGAAAAAGAAAAGGAAATGTGTGTGTGTGTGCGTGCGTGCGTGCGCGCGCGCGTGCATGCGTGCGTGCGTGTGTGTTAGATCTTAGATTGTTATTATCTATACGAATTTATTATATATGTATGTATATATACATAAAAGGTATATGTTTTACGCTGTTATATATTATTTATTATATATATAGAACGCATATCTTTATTTTATTTTAAAAATTTATTAAAACAAAAACATTTTAGTAAACAGTTTATACGAATTGTTTATTTAAATTGTTTGTTATTATCTAATAATTTTTTATAGTAATGAACTTGCAAAGACAAAAATCTTCTATAGAGAGGCCATCTCGTCTAATCTGTCCCACGCGTTCACAAGAGCACGATTTTTTATAATCCAACTATATCTTAATCTTGTTAAAACGCTTTCTTGCCTTTAAAGTCGTCAGATTTCGACGAGTTGTCGCCTGCAATTCTCCCAATTTTTCTGTAAATAAGAAATTAAAGCAAATGTATATATAATAATATTTTACATAATAATTATAAATATGTGTACATAGTTATTCCTAACAATTTATATATTAATGTACAAAACTTACTTATAAACATCCATAGGTCATGGATTATCTGTAAATTTATGATTTAATGTCCTGTGGTATCGTTTTATTAAATTATTTAATATTTGTCCGTTTAAGCTTCCGATACGTTGAAAATCGGGTTGGTGCTACTCGTTTTATCAAAAAACGGCCGTAATAGCGAAAGTCACGTTATTGGGATCGACGTCTCATATCTAGCGATATGTCTGATTTAATATTATGAAAAACTGTCATAATATCTTTTTCAGGTAATGACGCCAAAGCCATTAAGCCTTTGTAAGTATTTCCTCTGATTGCTTCAAATTTGCTCTCTTTTTTCCTATGATTTTTCTAATATTTTTGCATAACGCCTATAAAATATTATAAAGATTTAAATAAATAATTAAAAATATTTAATATGAATTGTTATTGTATGCATATAATATTTTTAATATATTAAAAATATTATGCATACAATAATAAAGATTGAGATTGAGATTAAGATTGAGAGAGAGAGAGAGAAAGAGAAAGAGAGAGAGAGAGAGAGAGAGAGAGAGAGAGAGAGAGAGGAGAGAGAGAGAGAGAGAGAGAGAGAGAGAGAGAGAGAGAGAAGAGAGAGAGAGGAGAGAGAGAGAGAGAGAGAGAGAGAGAGAGAGAGAGAGAGAGAGAGAGAGAGAGAGAGAGAGAGAGAGAGAGAGAGAGAGAGAGAGAGAGAGAGAGAGAGAGAGAGAGAGAGAGAGAGAGAGAGAGAGACCATTGAGAGAGCGAGATTAATAGGCGAGTATGTTGGAGGATACGCTGCGATAGAGAGATATGTAATGCTACTTGTGAATTTTGGTAATACCTCCTTTACTTTAGTCCTTGGTAACTTCAATCAGATATCAGATCAAGTTGATACACGTATCAAAAGATGTCAGCGCGCTGTAAACGCTTGATTCGATTCGAATTGGATCAAGTGTATACCGCCACTGCTGACTGTTGTTAGATTGAGGTTAAAGTTAGAATTTTTAGAATAGAAGTTTTCATAACAACAGTGACAATGTCATGTAAAAAGGGTGCAAATTGGACAGATGGTGATACCGAACGTTTCTCGAACTGGTCACGGAAAAAAGTATTTTAAGTATAATTGATGGAAAGAAACATCGGCATGTAGAGATTTTCCGAATGCTGGTACCCGAAATGCAGGCAAAAGGTTATGATAAAACAGCCGAGCAAATGAAATTAAAATTAAAAATTTGAAAGCAGCATATTTTAAATGTAAAAGAAATAATAATGTCAGTGGTGCTGCTCCCTCAACGTGTCCATTCTATACAATGAGTTAGATATATTATATGGAGGCAGGCCAAATGCCCTAGCTAGCAGCAGCGATGATCAAGTAGGAATAGACACTGCTGAAATAAATGAGGAAGAAGGTAATATATATTTATTTAATGCAATTATATATAGTTGTATGAAAATACAAATTTGTACCATCAATTATTCGACTTAATATTATTATTTATTTGATTTTAGTTAATAACGAGAATGATTCAATAAATTGTACAACTGCTGAAGAGACTGATGAAATGTTAGATAAGGAAATGAAGTCCCACCAGCCAAAAAACAGAAACGAACCAAAACTTCTGGTATAAATAAAATGTTTATTATTACAGCTTTATTAAGTATTTCTATTTGAGAGATGACATCACAATTTTGCAACTACGCTCTACGCTATTAGTCCATATTTGAAGATTTATAAGAGTACAACCAATGATATAGGGCTAGAAGATATATAATTATTAATTTACATATGTACATACGTATTATATTATAGTACAGAAATTTTATATTTAGGGAAGAAAAAGTTATGAAATAATGCTGAGAATCATACTGACAAGTGGTTGGAAACCAAAAAGAATTACTGAACAGCATTACAAACAGCAGATGGAACTCCAAAACAAATGATCCATGACGAGATGATGGAGCAGAAGAAAGTGGGAAGAAGAGGAATTAGAAAAGGAGCGAAAATTTCAAAGTCAGCAAACAAGCTTGATTTTGGCTGCATTTACTAACAGTATGCAGGGTATCAGACCTCAATATCTGCTCGTTCCACCTATTCTAATAATTTCTAATAATTAATCGTATCACAACATTAAAACTAGCGTATGCAATAAATTTATCTCATATATATCAAAAAGGCCACACAATTAAAAATAATCAAATAAAAAGGAGCCTCAAGCTGCAACAAGATGGAAGTGTTGTAAAATTTTATGTTAAGGTACAGATTGACAAACGTTCGTCGGCCCCTTATGGGACCTATCTTTCAATTCGCAAATAACAATAATTAAGAAAAGTTAACGTATGTTAACTTTTCTTACATTATTTTTTGCGTAATTTTAGATAGCCCATAAGGGGCCGAAACGTTTGTCCATCTGTACCTTACATAGAAATTTTACAACACTTCCCTTCTTGCAGCTTGATGCTCCTTTTTATTTGA